>LVTN01001098.1:69308-101718 GCA_001649415.1 Musa itinerans
AGGCTACTTATAGACGAAATCCTCCCAACCGCAACCTTTCCCCTCCCAAAGCACGTCAGGAGGACCAAACGTCACTCCGCCTTAAATGCAGCCTGACGTGGCAACCAATAGGCACACGGTGCGGGGGCCGAAGCGCCAGTCTCCTCAGTCTTGGGAACCAGCGACTCCTGAAGGTGACCATCTCCTGGACTCCCGCATAGACCCAGAGTAACCAACTCCCCGCGCCCACACAACACAGCGTAATGGGACACTGACTCAAGACAAGTGGCTCCTCGGCCTCATGTCACCCGAGACCTCCTCTGCGCGGCCTACCCGCCTGAGACGTGCTTCTCGACCTCATGTCGCCCGAGACCACCTCCTCTGCGCGGCCTACCCGCTTGAGACGTGCTCCTCGGCTATGTGTTACCCAAGACCACCACTGCGCGCCCAGCCATCCTTGTTTGCTAAACCCAAATCACACCCCAGTCGAAGCCTGGAACAGGTAACTCACTAGCAGCCGCCCGGCAAAAGCAGGTACTAAAAGTAGAAGCCATGCCTCGGACTTCACTTCGCAACAACCGACGCATAGCTTCTTTCGAGGGGGGAATACGATAAGGGTAATAATGGTGACACGACGCGAAACGACGTCAACCGCGCTTGGATAACACTCTGCCTGAGGAGGGCAATAAAAACGATGCGATGTGCGCTGACGTCACTCACTCTTAGACGATGACTTCATCGTTTTGCCTTGACACGCTTGGCCGAGGCAGGCCAGAACGACGACCGAGGCGCGCCCATGCCCTGCGGCAGCCCGGTTCTTCACGCAACACCAGCAACGGTGTCGGACGCCATCAGAGGTACGACCCACCCCCTGCAAACAAGCATATCAGGAACAGTAAGCTTCCCTATAAAAACTCCCCGCGCCAGAGAAAAGAGAGGAGGAAAAAATACCACCTCATTTTCACTCACTTACTTGATCGTCGGAGGGGTCGGGCGGAGCTACCGACCCGACCTGTGTGCAGGTGAGAAGACGGAGCGATTTCCCTAGAGCGCAGAGGAGAGGAACCCCTTGTCGGAGACAACCTGACACCCCTCCTCCACGCACCCCGACGCGCGCAACCGGCCCCACCAACAACCCCCGAGGGACGTCGAGCTTGATCCCCGCCCATTCGGACCTGAACCAAGTCATGACGGCCCCGATGCTACGACATAAAGTTGTTTACACTAACACATAATAAACTAAATTCAACTACTGTCGATAGTTATAAATGATTTTTTTAAAAAAATATTAAAATTTACCAAATATTCTGTTTATTATTTTCTCCAATTATTTAATCAGTCGTGGTTCCTGACATTTTCAAAATGAGTACTATTGTAAATTTGGTTTCTGATGTTATTATGTTGACCGTTAATTATCTAAGTTCCTTGCAATGGTATATGTAAGTTTATTAATTTATATTAAAATATTTTTTTAACATTAATTAAAATAAAAAAAAATTATATAAATTTACTACATTCCTTTCACATGATTCATAAATATATTCTGAATATTAATTAAAAGAGAAAATTATATAAATTTACATGGAATACACCAGAAACTGGATAAAAAGTTCACAGAAAAAATCAAATTCTTTGCTATATAAGAAAAAATAAATATAAGAATTATTATTATTTTTTCTTTCTAACACTTACACACTTTCTTGCATAAACTTTATAGAACTCTTCTTTCGATTCTCTCTATATCTATTAGAGAAAATCTTATAAGTACTGAATCTTAATGCTATTCGTGAAATGATTCGAGGAGTAGAAAATAAGCATAGACGTAGAGATTCTTCTATAGGCTAACCTTTTAAACTATTATTAAACTGGTGGATAGGCAATCGAAAACAAAACATACTAGTAATCAAAGAAAAAGAAAGCAAAAGCAATTCCTACCAGCGAAATGGGAGTATCAATACAAGCATAAGCATCTCCTCTATCTCTCTCCCTATCACCAATACATTGAGATACATTTAAAGATTATGATGCTTAGGTACATTACCATTCATTAAATACTCAATTCTATATTAGAATTTTTAATCATAATCATAATCCTACAATTAGTTTGAATCTAACTCTAAATCAAACTAATACTTATAAAGCATTAATCTCAAATTAATAATAATGTATCTATGGAATCCTGTAAATCAACTCAACATCCGACATTGGACGGCTTCACATTTTAGAGTCATATAAAATCAACCATAGCTTTGAGTCGATGTCAAACTGATCAACATGGTCCCTAAATTCCACCTCTAGTTGCAAACATTAGGCCAACAAATCCAAAAACAAAAGAAAATTTATTAGCTATATATATATATATATATATATATATATATATATTCATTCCAAGTACAATTTGCAGTATACGACCACCCTCCATCTATTCTCTCTTCTTACTTTCTCAATCGTTCATACTTTTCTTCCTGATTGATTGATCTTTCAATTTAACTCGATAGTTTTCCATCCAAAAACGGCCTAACAAATGAAGTCTTTCCTTCTTCCCGCTTTACTTATACCCAAGTCATCGATTGCTTTCCTCCTCCTCCTCCTTGTTAGGTTTCTCCTACGACTCGATAGAGAAGGATCGAAGCAAAGGTTCATTTCGTTTCTTTGGTCTTGTTTCTCTTCATACATAGCATTCGATCTGTGCTCATCGTATGGGAAAGACATAGAGAACATAGAGAACAAGTGTTGGTATGATTTAGAGAAAGACATAGAGAACATAACGACCAAGAGAAAAGAACCGTCGGGTGATCGACATTACCTCGGAGTTGTTGACATCTTGAACTATGTTTCTTGTTCGTCGATGGTGTCTTTACGTTTCATCAGTCCGACCTTCTATGAGACTTCTTGAATCAGACTCCGCTTTCTGTAGTTGTCTTTCTTTTTGGTTCGAGGAGGACAGACATCTCATAGATACCGCGTCGCTTCTTCTCTTTTGGCTTTCTTCGAGCGAGGCGTTTAATTGATTTCCTTTGGACTTGCTCGTTCGCTGGACACAGTGCGCATGGCAACTCATTCCAACCACGCTGCTGCTGTTGTTGAAGATGAAGAAGAAGCTTCACGCGCCGTCCCTCCATCGACGGCGAAGACAAGAGCCACAAGCTGGTCGGACCTGCTTGACGATCCTCTCGGCAACATCTCCGCCCGCCTGCCCCTCGTAGACTACTTGAGCTTTCGCGGCGTCTGCAAGAACTGGCGGCTCTTCCCATCGGGGTGGTCCCACATCGCCGAGTTCTCCAAGGAGCACCCGTGGATGTTGCTCTACGATGTCGGCGTCGACGGCGGTAACAAGTGCTACTTGTACGATCACCTTCATCCGAAATGCTGCGAGATGTCGTTGCCGCACCTCCGGGGCGCAACGTGCATGGAATCCAAGGCCGGATGGCTGCTGGCCACCCGGGAGAGGGAGGTGTTCTTCTTCAACCCCTTCTCCACACAGGTCATCAACCTAGTGACGTACCCGGATAGGAAGAGCTCCCACCGACTGTTCACATTCACGTCGCCTCCGACCTCTCCGGACTGCGTGGTGTTTGGAGTGCACCGCCTCGGCGCCTCGGTGGTGGAGATCGGCCGGTGCAGTGTGGGCGACGACGAGTGGGAGAGGGTGTTGGTGGAGGACGTGCGGCCTCGTATCGAGACGCTGGAAGGCATCGACCACCAGCGACGGTGCACCGCTTTCTACGGCCGCCGCGAAATCAACGAATCGGTCGACTTCGTCAGCTCGGATTTAGCGTTCGCGTTCAGCTTCGAGGATAACTTGCTGCGCCATCGACATCTGAATCCTGCTCGGGAGAGACCCGAACCCACTTTCCTCGATAAATTTGTGAATCTTCATCGTGAAGACTGGCTGCGGAGGTCCGGACAGGAGCGCATCTCCGTGTCGTTTTGCTCGCTGCAGATGATGGTCGACGACGTCGTGGGTCTTTTCCCCTTCGTTTGTGAGTACGCGGCCGTTGGCACGACGACGACGACGACCGACGCAACCAAATCCGTGAAAGCGGCGTGGTTGGAGCCTCGATTCCCATCACGTAGTTGATTCGATCGGTGCAGCAGTGGCTTTCATTCATGATTTCTTACTGAGACCTGCAGCTTCGTCATCAGGATGCGCTGTGATGTTCTTGGAATTGGACGGATGCTTGATCGTCATGGACTTGTAGGGAGGGAATCGGACTGCACTGGTCAAAGAACCATGCATGAGTATCATAACACCAAAATCATGAGTCAAGATGGCTGCCATGCTCTCATCTTTCAAAAGTAGAAAGATATCAGGGATCAATCACAAAGGAGTCAAAAAAGTGTAGATCGATGTTAATTCTTCGACATAGGAACATGAGAGGCATGACAGCATGTAGAAGCCTGGAATTTGACCTAAGTTCTAAATTTCTGCCTTTGTGTAACTGATCTCCAAAGAACTAAAACACAGTTCCAACGAAAAGGAAGTGTCATTCATGCATACTTTCCTTTTCATTCTGTTACATTACATGTTGAAATCAAGATTCAAGTTGCGTACAGAAGATGCTATGACAGTATACGATGAACTGTGTTTTTAATATTATAGGCATATACGAATCTAATTTGAATACCATATGCAGGTAAGCAAAGGCTGAGTGAAGATTCAATCTAAATCCAAGTGTTCCTTATATCTTGGCACATTTATTCTTACTGAAAGGCTATTAACGTGGACCGACGACATATATGAATCTAACATGAATACCATATGCAAGCAAATAAAGGTTGAATGAAAATTCACAAGTAACTGAAAGATTCATTCTAAATCCAAATGTTCTTAAACCACTATGCATTTATTCTTACAAGCAAGCAGCAGGAGGTTTTTCCATGACCACAAGTACGTGTGAGTCCATTGGTGCTGCTTGGAATGATAACGGTAGATACAGGGTTACCAAGTTAAGGAATTGCTTGAGCACAACTGTGGGGATATCTTGCTTGAGTTGCATGTCAGTAGCCTGCTTCACAGAGAACTGTACTGCAAGAAGATGTCAAGCTTGGATTCTAAACTAGTGCAGAAATCTGAGCCATGAAACGCATTGTCCTTTTTCACGAGGAAAAGATTTATAAAAAGGTTTTCATAGAAAATAGCAGACAGATCAAAAATTGATGCTTAATTGACTGAAGGAGGATGAGGGGCGAGGGGTGGGGGTGGTGCAGATATCAAGAAAAGACAAAGTGTAAGGCTTAGGATTTTGCTATGTCATCTTCAGATATGCCATAGCTTATTTCACAAGAGGGTCGGTCTAGGAGGATTGTATAAACAAAGGTCATGAAAGCTAAAAACCGGGAGGAAGCCGGATGAGATGAGCAATTTGGAGGAGTTACAAAATTTTGACCGGACAAAAAAGAAACAAATAATATATTGTGCCTCCATCCATGTCCAGACCAATGAATAATGAGTTGGAATTGGAGGCTTAGTACATACTTGGAAATGACTATAAAGGGAAATCTGCTTTTCTCAGCTTGAACTTGATATTTCACCACCGGGTGCAATGAAACCACCACTACTCGACGTAGGGGTTTGATGCCGGATAAACAAGTGGGGAAGGTAACCCATATTAGAAAATAATGTACCAATAGAACCACTAGATGTGCTCCCGAATGACATTTTGCTAGAGAAAGATTCCTTACTGGAACTGAATTCAGGTTGTAGCTCTGAGGATGATGAGGATGGGGCGAAGGTAGCAACAGATAATCCAATAGGGTAGGGAGAAACTGGCATGTCAGAGAGTGAAGATGCAGAAGGACTACAGCTCAGAGTTCCCATTGGATGATCGAATTTGCATGTTGTCCCAAACTTGCACATTCCGTGTTGTGCATAGTAATTGCAAAGTTGAGCCCCCTGTCACAAGTATTTGATCAGAAACACAAGAATACTCCAAAAGAATGTGAAACTTTTAAAAAATAATTATGAACAAAAATATATCTATCATCAACAAACAGATATGACTACTTACTGTCAGCAGAAAAATGAATAGTAGAAAAAGATCAAAAAATTGCAGAGCTAAGAAACTATTAAAAGATTCATACGACTTCATTGATCTTACAACTTCCTACATGGTTTTCGAGCTAGAAACTGTATAATAAGATTCTGAAGGCTTGAAGAGCATTTGTTTATTGGAAACAAGGCTTCACCCAAAAACTATAGAAATCATCAATCTGGAGTAATAAATAACATGGAAATTTTGGTAACTTAACAATTGGCTCAAGTTTCTCAATTCCTGAACTACACAAATTCAAATGACCATCATATCTTTATACAACCAAAATATGATCCATAAAATAGATTTTTGTCCTTGCATTGATAGGTAGGAAGATTTGCTATCTAATTTGACCACAAAACAGGAAATAGTCTTATAGAACCAACTATATCAGTGACTGGTTAATTCAAAATAAGCAGATGAGAAGATTGCCAATAAGAAGTCTTCTCAATTTATTGAAAACTTCAAATTTATAGTGAAAGAAATTCTTCTCTTTGCCAAGGATGGCCAAGTAATTAAAAGAGAACCTTAAATACTACAGCAACAGCTGTTTTCAAGCAAAGATTACCAAAACACAAACCTGAATATCTGTTGGTGAAACAGCTTAAATATTCTGCTGCCCGTTCGATTTCAACGATCCTAGACATATTAAAAAAGAAAAAAAATCTGCAAAGTCCTCTTCCCATTTCTCACAGCCAACACCGAAAATTAAAGATTTAAAGATTGTAATAGGATAATTTTTTTATCTGTTATTTGGTGGCGAAAGTTAAATTTATTTTTCACCAGGATTGTTACCTTCCAGTGTTTTCATTATGTAAAATTGTAAATCTTAATTCTCAGGTATAATCAGACTTAAAATTGTCTATATCGAAAAATAATTGGTTTTTTCATTGATCCCACCAAGAGAAATATAAGCAGGAACCGTATTAGCATTTAATATAACAGGTTTTTTCTATGCAATTTTTGCTTTAGAATGTGTGTCCTACTTAAAAATTTGTTCTATCATGTGCTTTATACTACTTATAGGCCTCAAAGACAACATTTTTCTATCCAATTTTTGCTTTAGAATGTGTGTCCTACTTACAGACTTAGATATGCCCTGGTTAAGCTCAATGGAGGACAGTGGCAGCCCAATACAGTTGGGAAATGTAATGTTGTTGTGCATCAAGTTTTCAAACACTAGAAATGGCATATAGAATCGGATCATTTTCTCTTTTTTACAGATAATGACAGGCGGTAGAGAAGCATACCGGACGAAGTGGGAGGCCAAGGGGGCTAAGAACACAGTTTCCCTTTGATATGCTCCAGTCTGGAGGATGATGATATTTACATGTAGCTCCAAATTTGCAGTCTCCTGTCCTCATGTAGAATTGGCACTCTGGTTGGCCAGGTCTCTCTGGCAACTTATCTCCTCTACGACTAGCATTTGAAGGGCCAATCGAAGAGGATAACGGTGTGAGAGGCCCAGAGTAAGCAGGCATCAAAGGAAATGGCTGGTTTGGTAACCCATATACTTGTCCAGCTTGAACTGCTTGGTGACCTCCATGAGAAACTACCGAACTCATAGGCACCTGCGTTGCATGTAATAAGACAAAATAAGAAACCTCGGATTTTCCATCCTATCCTCTTGTACTAAAACTTAAGCAACAAGGGTCTCACAAACCGGATAAGGATTCCAGCCCTGAACTGGAACAACTCCTGAAGAGAGCAGCATGGGAGCGTAAGGTCCTGGCATATATGAACCAGGGAACACTGAAGGCCTGGTGAACTGCCAAGTAACCATGGGTGGATACTGTTGAGGTGAAGGAATTGACAGAGGCTGCACCGGTGAATAAAATGCAGGTGCAGGCGAGGGCACCAAAGCCTCAGCTTGTTGTGGGTGATGGAATTTACAAGTTGAACCAAACTTACAATGGCCAGTCTTCATGTAATAGGAGCATTCCTTCTCCCCCTACATGTCCATCATTGGACAGCATGACAAAAACAGAGAATGTTAGAGAAAATATAAGTGTGGCAAGTAATTATGGAATAGAGCAATATGAAAAGGTATAGAATAAGAAACTCCAACCGGCCGCAGTGGGTATCCACAGTCATTTAACAAGACTGGAGGGATGGATCCACTTCCTTGCCTGGGGTGGCGATACTTGCAAGTAGAACCAAATTTGCAAGTTCCAGTTTTCATATAATACTGCAAAAGATCATCTTACCATAGTTAAAACAATAGATTTCAATAGCTCCACGAAATCCAACATCCAATATGGTGAATGTTCATAATTAAACTGTAATATTAGATTCGCATTTTAGTATAAGTACACTTACCCAGTGTTCACTCGAGCAAAACCAAATTCTAAAAATGGGAAGCACCGTACCTCACATACAGGTTGATCCGCTCGCTCCAGATACTCAACAGCCCCAGTCCTTCCAGTTCCAGCCCCAGTTAACTAAAGATGTTTACACTATCATTTAATTCAACAACGCAAACCAAATGCTAGTAATATGGTTCACATATATGGATTGTCTTTGGTAAACCACAAACTGGCTTGCTTACAGACACAAACTTGCATCATTCTAGACAAGCTACATCTTATTCACCCAATCAAAAAGAAAGCAATATAACAGGAAAAATGATCAGGTATTAAAGAAAAAAAAAAGAACAATAACAGAAAAAGGTGCAGGTAACCCTAATAGAATAAATCCCAACCAAAGGTTGATGAAATCCTTACAGCTCCGCGATCACGGGGGTGATTGTAGCGGCACCTCTCGCCGTAGTTGCACGATCCGGTACGCACGTAGTAGGAGCAGTCCGGCTCACCAGGCCTCTCCGGGTAGGAAGAACTGCCCTCGCCCAGTCCCAACCTCCACATGGATTCTACATTAACATCAAGACATAATCATCAAGAACTTGCTTCGCCCTTTCTTCTCCCGTTCCACACAATAAACCCTAGCAGCAAAGTTCCCAGCACCACTGCAGACCCAAAGCAATCGATCGGACCAACAGCGATACTGCACTACCTTCAAGGGCGGCGTCGGGATCGGGGCGGGGGCCTTTGGCGGCGGAGCCGGGCTCGTTCATCTCCATCGGAGGGTTCGGGAACCTTCCGGAACGTTCTGGAATGGCGAGATCAAGCGAGGACTGAGAGAAAGGAGGTGGGTTTGGGCCTTGAGAAAGATCGATTCCGATCGAGATCTTTCTTCTCTTTTTCCTTTTCGTTCCTTCTTTCCTAGACAGAGATAGAGAGACGATGATGATGATGATCAGAAACAAACCCCACCCTTCTCCTGTTCTCTTTCTGGATATGTGTGTGTCCGCATTTATTTGATTTCTTTTACCCTTTTTTTCTTCTCCTCCGTTGTTAGTTCACATACGCGCCAAAGACGGTGGAAGAGATCCTCGCGGCAGTAGCCGTATTTTCTTTTATTCATGTTTTTATTTTTATTGTATTGTGAATTCCCACTGGAGATCGAGTTTGGGGGGTTTCAACGGTGAGATGCACGCCGGTGATTACACGTGTTGAGCGTATAGTTGAAGATGGCGATCACGGGCTACCAACGGGGCTTCAGCGGATCCGACGGGGAAGTGTCGGCAGTGAGGCAGCTAAGTATCAGAAGCAGAGGGAGTGGCGACCCGATGGTTTTGTGTGGGGAATAGGGGTAAAGGGGTAATTAAAGTTCGAGGACAACAGACGAAGGCGTTTCGGACTACGTCACTTTGTGAGGTGGCATTGGCCTGGCCGCGGAACCGACTTCGTCGGAAGCTGTTCCCTGGCTCGGTCGAGACGGGTGAGTCGGAATCGTGCATGAGACGGGAGCGAGACGAACGCGACCGGATGATGGAGCATCGACGGCCATGATCAACCCCTCTGAGGACGACGAGATGTTTTCTTTTCTCTGGATACGGAGAAGCGTATAATTAATGAACTTGGAGGGAGTAGGCTGCGGGTGACCGGATACACCCGGTAGCACTAATCCCTCGATCGCCAGGTGTCCAGGTCATAAATAGGGAGAAACCGGTCAATTGGGACACGTGCTCCAATATTAGTGGAAGCAAATAGGGGTCTTGGTCAGCAGAGAATATGACACCGTTGGCAGTGTCGTCGATCTGTGGAATGCGATGGCAACGGTACCATCTAATCCCAATACTAGTGATGTGATGCTATTGGACCCAATTGGACTACATTAGTGCCATTCTGTTCTCTATTGCTATAGTCAATGGATAATTATGCTTGATTGAGATTGAAGACGTCATTAGCCATCAAAATTGAAGACGACAAACAAAGATGGAACGTTCCCTGTTATCTTGAGATGTCAATAGAGCATCAAAACTTTGCAGACGACAAACACAGCAAATTGGCAGATGAGGCAGATAATTTGACCAGTCACAATCAGACAAGGTGGTAAAATATGAACATTATGTATAAAACAAATTCTCATGATTAACAAAATGCCACTTAATTGGAGATATAATCTTTGTATAGACTGATCGATTCAATTATATTTTGTGACACATGCGCTTCTCTCTCAAAGGAGTCCAAAAACCTGACATTCAAAGATAGGATAGGGTGTGTTTACAAAGCAAGAACATCCACATGAGTCAGTAGCATTTGAAGAACCAGGTCCCTTTGTTCTTGCAAATCCAGTAGCAAGTAGATTTGTCACTCCTGTGATGTTGCACTTTTGGATTGCTGCCAAACGTGGCCATTTCTTTCAAGTGCAGAGTTCCTTCGCCAATTCTCAACTGCGCTTTGGACTATGGCCTTTGCTTCTTGCACCTCAGCAGCCGAAAACTTGTGCTCGATGATCCCTAATGGTCCTGGCTGCAGTACAGTTATTACAGTCTCCAGGTCTTGCTCCAACTGCCTTTAAAAAATTTTAGTTTTTAGATTTAGTTTTGCAACAATAGATTAACATGATAAGGATATGATGTGTGCTTTCAGTCATACTCAAAGCACCGTACAAAATCGAGCAGAAAAAGGAAACAATAGAAGACAAAGCACGGGAGTCGACCTGTGTCCTTCAACAGAAAAAATGGCAATGAGAACCCATGGAAACAGGAAGGAAAGCTGCAGGCAATTCCAGAAAACAATATCGAAGAAATATCTGATACTTAAGCATTACAATAGAAGACAAAGCACGGGAGTCGACCTGTGTCCTTCAACAGAAAAAATGGCAATGAGAACCCATGGAAACAGGAAGGAAAGCTGCAGGCAATTCCAGAAAACAATATCGAAGAAATATCTGGTACTTAAGCATTACAATATTACCAAATAAAACAAAAATAGTGCAACTGAAATTGTAATGAAAATGGTGAGACTGCAACTCATAGATCACTTGTACCTGAGAACCCCTGGCAATCGCATGCCTGAAAAAGGTCTCAGAAAAGGCATCAGTATATTCTCTTTCCTGATTATCTTTGTCTCCTTGAAGTAAAAGAACCTGAAGGAAGAAAATAACAATTTGATTAAACATTGTGTAAAACATAAAAGCAGCAGAAAAGAAAAGAAAGAAAAACAGGGAAAAAGAACAATTTGATTAATTGAACTGAAGGACTCAAAATTTAAACAAAAGCAGGAAAACACAGATTAGGCTGCCTAATATATGTGGAAAAGAGGCAAAAATTTTAAAGCAAAATTACCACTTACGATGCTCCCTAAAGGCCTATATAGCAGCTACTAGGCCCAGATCCTCTTCCCAATTTCATGTGCCCCTCTTCTGTTGCTGCACGGTGACTGAAGACACAATCATATCT
Organism: Musa itinerans; assembly: GCA_001649415.1. Classification (NCBI taxonomy): domain Eukaryota; kingdom Viridiplantae; phylum Streptophyta; class Magnoliopsida; order Zingiberales; family Musaceae; genus Musa; species Musa itinerans. The sequence continues at coordinate 81,069 of LVTN01001098.1, forward strand.
ACTTTTCTCTACGTGATCCTGTTTTTTGCACGTGCTCACAACAATTCATGGATCCCGACCCTAATAGTGCACATTCAACTGATTTTTCTTCCATTCAACACTACTCTTTTACATGTGAACAAACAAAGACGTGACGAGGAAAAAGCAGGACAGGCAAGCACTGTGTTGGAAGGAGCAGCTAGAGAAAGAGTCTGTAATGGATCATTTTGACCCTTTGTCGTGCAACTGTTCGGAGCTTGTAAAATCTATTTGTAATTTGTATTGGCTACGAAGTGTTTTCGGAGATGTTTGCAGTATAAGAGTGGTGATCAGTAGCTCAGGTACACAAAAAATAATAATTTGCTACTGTTTCTGAGAAAGCTTATAGATAAATTAGTAGCAATTATTGGTAACAAGTAGATTATATCATCTGATAAAAAATAAGTGCTTTCTGAGATTCTTTACTCTGTTTTGGTTCCCATATAAGTATTTGCTGCAAGAAACTTTGAAAACTACAAGTGTGTGAATTTAAATTCCCAAAGTTGAACAGAGTTTTATATGTGTCAACATGGTGGAGAGTATTGAATAAAGGTCATTAAGAAAATAGAGACACAAATATGAGTAAAGCAATGGATGACAATACATGAACAGTAAAAAAGATCAATTGGAGTATGAGAATTATGGCTATTCTTGAATCACTTCCCTTCATTGATATAAGAACAATCAACAATTCTTTGATGCTAATCCATCAAATTCAGAATATGTAATCACCCTATACTTGACATAGTAACCACAAGTATATGGAAAGATTACAATGGATTAGGATGAACTACTTAAAAATAGATTGAGAGTTTTTTTTTTCATCCCCACTGAACCAAGCGATGCATCGAATGGACTAATTAAATCTAAATTTGGAGCCCTTTTTCCCTTGCCATTATTCATGCACTAACTTTTGTTTCTTATATTGTAGCCAGAAACACAGAACTTTTGTCTTAAAAGCACAATCAACCAAATGGATTTTCATGCCTGTTTCACATTTAGTATGTGTTAGTTTTATCTTGTGAAACCCTTTTCTTATGGCAAGCATTTTCCACCATCACATGTCTTTGGACCTTTGAACCTGCATGTATATTATAGATCAAGTTCCTAGAAAACCATCTCCTGGCACTTACTCTTTATATGCAGGGAACACTCCTGCAACAGAAAAGCCTTCCACATCTAAGTACCTCTATTCCAAGATACAACTAAATTTTAGGAGAAACCATACTCCACTATAGAAGACATCTGCATGAAAGAAACACATGAGCCTTCTCCACTTCAGTAATGACCTCCTCAAAATAGGGTTCACTAGACCTGGGGCCAAATCCTTTGAACCCTCAGCTGTCCAATGACAGCCAATCACACACTTCCAATCGCATTTTTCTACATGCTGCCTTCAGGATGCAAACCACTAACTGAGGTTGCATAGAACCCTAATCTTATAAAACTAACCATATTTCATCCTTGACACTTCCTTTCATGAAAATGTTCCCATGAAAACATACCAGGAATGGGTTTCATAGAACCCTAATCAACTTGAACGGAAGATTTGGGCCATGAAATTCTGAAATATTTAGGCAAACCAAGATCTGGTACAGTTAGAAGTATAACGCAAAATGAACACGTGAATTCAGGGCCGAACACCTTCTATTTTTCTCAAAGAAATTAAAAGAAAAATGGTGCAAAGATCCAAAATCACAAAAAACAATTAACATAGAACAATACATAATTTTCCAGAGGGCCAAAAACCGAAAGATACAAGATCGAACACCACGCGTGCAGACAGGATCCAAAACCCAGAAGCTTCCCAACCCCGAATCGATCGATCTATGTAGACAAAGAATCAAGGGGGAAACCGTGTGAGACAGAGACGGGGAGCAATTACTTGGGAGATCAAAGACGAAGAATAAGGCGAGGTAGATGCCGAAGGAGATACTTTAGGTGCGGAGATCTAAGAACAAAAGGCGTTATGACGAGAGCCTCAGCGAGGAGCAATATGAACATCCCAGGAATGGCGGTGCTTGCTTTAAGATCGGCGTATTTATCTGATCCGACGGTGATTAAAAGTTTTAGTTTTGGTGTGTGTGTGTGTGTGTGTGTATCCCTTTAAATATTAAAATCCTTTAGGTATGTCCCTGTCATTAACATTCATTTAAAAGCTCATAATTAACTGTTGATGAATTAATGTTTTTATAATTATAAAAAGTTTGAAGGAAATCAATATCATTTAAGTTTCAGTTGATAGTACGATGATATTTAAATTATATATAGGTTTGTAATTTTATGAATATACATATATATATATATAAGCTAAACTGAAATTAAGAGGGATATATATATATATATTTTATGAATATATATATATAAGCTAAACTGAAATTAAGAGGGATATATATATATATATAACATATATAGAAAAATATAAACATACAATTTTTCCAAATGCTATTTTTCTAAAATAGAACCTCATATTATCATTTAGATCAATTATATAGATATTAACTTAAACAATTATATATATATATATATATATGTATATAGTTCATAATCAGATGAGGAACTTGAAAGATTGTTCAGAAGAGTCTTAAATGAGTAACAAATATGCAGGAAGAGTAATCTGGTGCAGTAAACAGCATGAGAGAAGCAGAAAGAGGCTTATCACTTGAATCAGATTATTTCATATGTGCATTCTTAAGTGATGCTCCATCATTGAAAGAGGCCAGAAATTTCCAAACTGAAATGAAACAACATTGGTGGATTTGGAGAAGATGAAGGGAAGCTGCAAACATGCAGAATTACATGTACCTCAATAAACTCTTCCACAATATTACTTTACAGAAATCCAGAACACAATCTTTTGAATGAGAATTGTATTAGTAGTAATACATGAAGCTTGATTTCTGTCTTGGTGTGCTTCACCAAATCTACTAGAGTTTGCCAACTCAGGATAAAAGCAGCTCAGTTTCACAAGCTCCATGTGCCATCAGTAGAAGCTATTGGACTTGAATCTGATGCAGAGCCAGAGCTGCTGCCTTAAGGCTGAGATCTGATCTGCACTGCACCAGAAGTACTAGCAACAACTGGAATCTTGGATGAAAAAGAACTTGGTTCTTATTCTGGTACTGATCAGAAAACTGATGAATTGTTCTTCATGCTGAAGTAAATAACTGGCTTCCAAGGGTGACTATCGCTGTGCCATCACCCATGACCGTTGTCAGTGCCATCTCTGTCTCAAGAATCCGGTCAAGCTCTACAACAACAGCTCTCATCTTTGGACGGCTGTGCTCGGATGGATTCAAGCATTGAAGAGTCAGTGCAATTAGCTCTTTCATCCCTTCAGAAGTAAAACCACTCCCTAGTCGGTGATCAATGAGATCATTTGAGCCCATATGTGTTTCCACCTTGTATGAAGAACCAAGATATCAGAGGTGAACTAAAAGGATATATATCGAGAAAAAGAGAAGTACTTGAGGACTTGTATAATTATTTGTCTATTCAATGTCATTCTCGACAATATATTGATCCAAAGCATTCTAACTAATGAGAATATCCTGACTGCAAGTACAAGAAGGGAATGTACCAGAAAATTTCTTAGCTTTCAAAACAAAACACAAGTGAATTTCACAGTTTACGAAGGGATTGTAGTATGTTTTCCTGGACAAATCCTGCAATCTTTACCTGAGATGTTGCAAAAGTTTTTGCTATCGTAGACATATTGTGGCCTAGTCATGCTAACAGTACCATTACTGTTGATGGAACAAGGGACAAAAATTAAGAAAATTAGACATTTATTAGATGCGTTAATGCTCCAGTCAAAGTCATTTTAAATAATATCTAAAAACCTGAGCAAAGGTTGGCCTAATGCATGAGACTCTTGTCAATTTGAGTTCTAATTATACAGACTTAAGTCAGCAAGCAAAGAGTTTGTTCTTGTGACTCAAATTATTGTCACCCAAGTCAGGAAGAAGCAATTTATCATAGTACAAAGCCTCTCCTTCGTGAAAAGGATAGTCAAGTGCACAAGCTGGCCAATGTGAGTCATGAAGAAGATCAATGCATGCAACTTGATCCTTACAAGTGGAAAGGTCATTTCGATGACTCGCAGCCTAGTAAGCCAAGACACATAGAAGCAGTCTCATATGGCACCAAGATTCACCCTTGGAAAATACAAGCAAAATTACCTATGGTATTCATGTAGAACAGTGATAATTGATAAAGGAAGCATGCTTCTCCTATGCAATCTAAACAATATCCCTAAAAAAGGATCAATATATGTACATTAACAATCAAACACTGCTGCCGAGGCTGAGAAATATGCTAGATTTTTTTTTTATTGTTTACAATATATCATTGATATAAGCCTTAACATGATGAGATCTTAGCTTTTGTTCTAATTCATCTTCATCAGTTTCTTACCAAAAAATGCATAATGAACTACCATTTATATTAAGCAAGGATGACATCACAGACAAGCTTGGCATGTGATAACACTTCATAGCTCATAAGGCTTATTTACATAAATATTGGCAGCTTAAATGCTTCATTACTAGCAAGAAAATGAAACAATTAGTGCCTCTAAGCATTAGCACTTTGATACCACCATTTTTCCCTGCCCATTTTGTTCTTACGAGGCAAGAAATATGTCATGAGTTTGAGATTTAGATTAGTTCTTGACAATGTACCAGAAATTCTTGCCGAGTATGTTGATGACTCAAATATCTTTCATGAGTCAAATTTCACTAGAACCAGAGATTCTTTTGGTTGGACACCAACGCTGAACAATAGTTGCAATTTTCTGGAGATAAAATTCCATACTAGAAAACTTGTTTGTGAAGCTGCACTAGATTTGTTCTTTCTGTTTAAAGATAGGTTGAAGAAAAGTGTCCAATTAGATAAGTGCAGGATCAAAGACAGGGACTTCATAGTAGCAGAAAGTTAGATTATCCTCCTCTAACCATGTTGAATAAATTAACCCCTTCAAGATCTCCAATTGTTGTATATTTATATCTAGAAAATTTTGTTTCTTCAGATTGTAAACAATAGCCGGAGACTAGTAGCCGCTGCAGTTTCCTTATCATCTCTAAAAATTTGGAACTTACAATGAAGTGTTGCAACATGAAAACTATTCCATTATTTGCATTCTTTAGAAATACACTTTGAATGGCTTGTTGTTTCCCTATCAGATCTCTGTCAGATATATCGATACTAATTAATATTATTATCTAAATGCTGGATACATTTCGTATAGGGGATCCTCTATGGAACTCTCGCTAAAATATTCTTTACTTGAATATTTGTCGTGTGATTAAGGGCAAGATGAGCATGACTTTATAAACATTGTTTTATGACAATGTATAACGAAAAAACGTGATTTTAACTAATGAAATTGAAAGAATGATTCTGTCTTACTTCATGCATCTCAATTTCTAATTATCTTCGCTCTAATTTTGGTTTATTATATTTGACATATGAAGTGTAACTAAACTCATGTTGGATCACTGTACCACACCCAGATCCATGCTTCATAGGCATGGTTGTCATACTATGCAAGCACAACAGTGACATACTTCTTGTCTTGAAAAAGAAGTGCCAAGACATTCTTTGTTGACTTTTATAAGTGGCATAGTTTGTCATGGCTAAGAGCATGTATTTAGCCTAAAAGTTGTTTGGATGGTTATCCCAGAAAATTAATGAAATACTTATTTGCAATATTTTCTGTTGTTCTTGTGCCCATTTTGTTAATGTGAAAGCACTGTAGACCATTATATCAGCCAGCTGACCTTTGTGATCATATATGGTCCGTAGATTTCTTGCTTATGATTGCTTTTGTCCGCAAAATACATCAACTCAGGTGTGCAAGCCTTTATATAATGCCTTCTCTATTACTTACATCATCAACAACAAGCTACTTTCGGAAGAATAGTAGATTAACGGCCATTCCTTGTTATCTTGCATGAGCTTTTCCATGTTACCAGCTCAGTTTTTATCATTAGCAAGATGTCAACTAGACTAAACTGTCTCTTTGCCTGATTCTTCTCCTACACCAAAAGGACTTGTTTCAGCTTTATGCATCTGTCATCTTTAAATCCATTTGAATTTGTCTTCTGTTTATGCTTTTCAGTAAATGGTGATTAAATAATTACCAACTAACTAATTTGTTCACGTAAATGGTAAAAAAATAGAGCATCTCCTATGATGAAAGTAGGTCGAAATTTCTCGTTCAATTTTCAAGTGATAGAGATTATATCATAGAAGTTTTGTAATAGCTTACACATACATAGAACCTCTTAAAGGTGGTAATAAAACTAATTTCATTACGTATAAAGTAAATAAGACAATATGTAACAAAATTAGATTCTTGGGCCTACATCATATTCTGAATCATATGCACCAAGGAACTCTTCCTCTTTAAGCTTCTTTAACCTATAAATAACATATTCTTTTGAACTAACAACTACCAGAATATGATATCAATTTCACTGATGCATTTAAAACCCATGAATTGTTCTGGAAATTTGTATCCAGCCACCAATTTGTCACTTGCTTTAATCTATTTGAGATACGGATGTTCAACTAATAATGCACATGCAAATAGAAATTGGAATCATATTCTGAGATAATTAGAAATGGTGATTATCCTGATGCATTTACCAATTTGTCACTTGCTTTAATCTATTTGAGATACGGATGTTCAACTAATAATGCACATGCAAATAGAAATTGGAATCATATTATGAGATAATTAGAAATGGTGATTATAGTTTCTCAAAAGTCGATCTCATAGATTTTATTGGCTACAACTAACATACAAAATGCTCATCAAACACTTAAAAAGCTTCATCTCTATGCACAAAAAATGCATGTTCTACAACTTATCCTTGCAAATGAAGGTGCATCAACAAATTCAGAGGCAACATAATTATCATTTAATGCAATCATCCCGAATATATAATTCAATCTACTCATAGTATGAATATTATTGTGAAAAGAAAGTTGTTCATCTTTTGTCACACTGGGGCATCCTTATAGAAAAAACAACATTATGATATATGTCTATGTTTTCACTTTATCATCAAGCCGAATATAAAGCAAAATGGACAGAGCAAATATACTCTTATCCTACTTGGTTATATTTGGTTCAGGCAGACATTTGCTACTAATCTATCTATCATATATCGATGGGATGAGATTCATTGCTTGTAGTTTTGGGTGTTTCATTTAATGGCTTATAACAACTGTATAATCAAGGAAAATATACATTTGCATCAAAAAATACATATTTTTATCAAAACATATATCTACATGTCCTGAAATAGTTTATTAGGTTTCGGTGTATCAACTTACCCACTGGACTAAGAAACTGAATGAATCTTGAGAGATGCAATGTGTCATTTCGATACCACTTATGAGCTCTAGAAGAAACACCCCAAAGCTATAAACATCACTGGCTTCAGAAAATCCCTTTAATTCTCCAACCCTAGGAAACAACATATGGTTGTATGATAGCCATATAAGTCAATATGATGGTCTATTGGTTGGATGGCAGATATGAGAAGCAAATTTTAGAAAATTAATATACCCTGGATCTTGGAAGATATTGCTACTTCCTTGAGGTCCAACTTCTCCACTTCCTTGTAGTAATTTAAAAACACCTGCATCAGCCACTTTTGCAATAAAGTTCTCGTCAACCAAGACGTTACTTGTTTTGAAGTCTTGATGTACTAAAGGAGGTGAAAGACTCTGCAGATGGGCTAATCCTGCAAATTAAGATTATGAATAGTTTTGCTTTCAGTTTATGATGAGGACAATTTCTACTCTCTAGACTATATAATGCATTAGCTTATTGTCGTTGGGCAGATCAAAAATCAATAGTTACCTTTGGCTGCTCCAATAGCTACTGCAAGCCTTTGTTTAAATTCAAGCCTTGTAAGGGAATGTTGTTCACTATCTGCCAGAAAAACAAAGCAGGTTTATATGAATAAAATAGTAACAAAATTTCTTCCCTTTTGAGATCAATCGATCATTACCATACAAGTGATTGGAGACACTTCCATTAGGCAAATATTCAAAAACGAGCATTTGCAGACCACCTTCCTGACAATAACCAATAAGAGTAACTAGATTGCGATGCCTGATTTCTGATAAAATCTTAACCTGTTTAAAATTCAGCAAATGTAGATTTTAGTATGCACTGATACTGCAAAAGTATATTGATTCTGTTGAAGCAGGCCCAGGACAAAAAAAAAAGAGTTCTTTGCAAATGCTTATGAACAAATTCGAGTGAAGCGAAAGAAGTAACGAAGAAGCAACCATGCCTCCACTATCCGATCTATTTGGAGGCCATACAACCTGATGTATTCAGAGTACTTGATAAAAACATAGAGCACAGGAGATTAAGCACAGGAAAATCCTAGGTTTCAACAAGCTGTCTTACAAGTAAAAAACTTGAGAGAAGCTTCAGATCTAACTAGTAACAATTGGTCAAAATCAATCTGTAGTGCAATGTCCTCTAAGTCAATAGCATATCAAAGTGATGAAACTTCTGGTTGGCCTTACGATATCAGTAAATTGATAAACTTATGAATCATGTAGGAATTTCCTCTGGGCGAGTTCCACATCATTCTTGGATGGAGGAAAAAGAATTGAAAAGAAAAAAGGAAGAATTGGTAGGATGATGAACAAGAAATTGCTGACACATTTTATTTCAGAAGAGCTGATTTACCTGTTCAATAAATGCCTGCCTTGGAACACTTACACGCCTTTTTATCGCTACAATGGTCCCATCAAGAAGCAAACCCTTGTACACCAAACCGAAACTGCCGGTACCAACAATATTGCTTTCACTAAAGTTCTTGGTGGCTTCTTCCAATTCTTCTAGAGTAAATTGCCTGGCACCCTGATGTTCACTTGCAAGACCGCAACCTGCACATGATATCCGATCTCTCCTACCCCATTCCACTGCCCATATACAAGCACCAAAAGAGCAGATTATGTATCAATCGATTAACATAAGCAATCAGAGACCTTAAATACTTGATGCAACATATATAGCGTGTTCAGTTACCTGGATTAGATGGGTCCGAAGAACCAGTCTCAGAACTTTTATTTGCAGGGGTCCTACAACACAAAATATAGAACCACAGAAACCCAATGATGATCACCAACAATGCAAGGCCACCTGCAGCAGCTCCAACTATGGCTGCAATCGAACTTGACATCTGGTAGAGGCTTGACTTGGTCCAATAAACCAAAACATGGATTCTTGGATGGCAAACGACGACACAAGAGACAACAATGTTAACAACAATGCATAACCTATTCGATCGAATGGAGTTCCGAAATGGAAAGAATTCAATAGCTATAGCACGTTAATGTATTCCAACATCAACTGAAAAATTCCCCGTGATTCAGTTGTCCGTTAATGTGCAAAAGCATAGATGACCAGATACTTCTCCTTCCTGTGGCAGGGATGCTGGATCCAGTATCATGCTTCTTCATCACAGCAAATGTACAAATGCTGCCTGCTAATACTGTTCATTTGGCTCTTGAAGTGGTCAATTGCAGGCAGCTACAGCTTATAAAACACAACTGGCATGACCCTCAAAACCCACTCAGCTGAGCTGACAAAAGAATTAAAATAGAAGGCAGGCTGAAACAGCTAAACGACCAACTTGAAGCAGTCCACTGAATCACATATCACACAACCTTCCCGAGAAGACAATAACCAACATGCACAAGCCAAAGAGAATCAATCCCAAATCACATACAAAAAACAATCAAGCTGACATATACCGTCCTACATTGTCCAGAACTCGTGGTAGTCGACGACCATGGTCTTTTTGAATTGATTAAGCACTCCCAACTCAGGCTCACACTCACTCCAGTGTCCTCGAGAGGTCCCAAAGCAGGAAGGAAGAATAAACCAACCAAAGGAGTCCAGGAGAGGAGAAAGGAGGTGGGAAGCCCCACATGTCAAATGGATGATGTGATTTTAATCAAAGGTAATTGGGTGAGCAGCCAAAGTCTGCCTCCCATGTGTCTGTATGTGTTGTATATACCAGTCCAGTGGAATCTCTCCATCCGAAGACCAGCTTGAGGTGAGGAGAGGCAGCGCACATTGTATGTATATAAGGAGGATCGGAGGAAATGAAGGTCATGTGGGCCTGTGGTTACCAAAATGTAAATGTGGAGGGAGGCGGGGTTTACCAGCAGGCAGAGGACAGGGGTGAAGGGGACAGTGCCTTTTGATTGGATCAGAGCAAAGATGGTCATAGTGGACACAAGGGATTGGAGAAAGGTGGTACAAGATCTCTCAATCTCAGGATTTCTACCCCCCACCACCAAGATTCCACCCTGCCATTCCCCATGGTCTCATGTGGGAAAGAAGGGATGAAGGGCCTGCTTTTCTAGTACAAAAGGTTGAGCTTCTGCTGTCACTGAGGTGGGAGCCCCCACCCCTCCCTTCTTCCCTCCCTGCTGTGGTAGACATGGTTTCACCTCTCCCAGAGCTGAAATGAGTGGTACGTGGGTATTCTCGAGAGTGATGGAGTGCAGTCTCCCTCCTCCTCCTCCTCCTCCTCCTCCTCCTCCCCCTCCTGTTTCTTGGTGCTAGGCTGGTGGTGGAGTATCTATCGATCCATCCATCCATCTTCTCTCTCTACAGTGAGGGGTTGTCTTTTGCTGCTGCTTGCTCCTGTGATGTTGGGTGTCTGTTGCATGGGCTGGGATAGGCTGGAAAGCCTGGTAAAAAGGATGGGTGGATTTGTCATGTTTCGTGAGGCAAGACTGAGCCTTCTGAAAGCTTCTTTCTACCTTCACTCTAAGCTTCACTCTGGAACGAGCTTCTTGGACTAACATTCTTTAATTGCAGCTGCTAAAACCCACTTGGTGATACCAAATGATCTCTCTGCCATTACATGCCAAACTTGCCTTCCTTTCTCATTTCAATCTTCCAGTTTTTACAGACATATACATTATATCTCTTTAAATGCTAACATAAATTAGAGTTCTACAAGTTTTCTATGTTTTGGAATGATATATATATGAAATTTTCAGTGCCTACCAAAATTAAGATGTTTTATAAGGGAAAATTGTGTTGGAGCAGCAGAACAGATTAAGCCTGTTTTGATTGAGAAAACTAACAAAAAATTGGAAGAGAAAGTCCTCATAAATTGAGATAAGAATCTCATATCTTTCTTTTACTGTGAAGAGTTGCAGTTCTGCTTGAGAGAGAGAAGAAAGAAAAAGGAAAAAAGAACTGTGTGTTCAGAAGTATATTGTTGGATCTAAAACTTTTGTAGACAAACTTGTTGTATTCATTCTGATCAGTACACAGGAAGAACATGCACATCATCGTCTGCACGTTCCCTATGACAGCATGACAGCCAATAAATCATTCCATTATCGTCAGAGCTTTCTTCTTCGCAGAGAGTTGTGTTGTGCACCAGAGAGGGTTCTTAGAGACGATGAGAGATGAGTTGTGCACCAGCCAAGCTGGAGTTTGGTTGCAGGAGCAGTCCCGGACTGTGATGTGCAGTGTTTTGGAGCTCAGCTGGGGGGGAAAATAGAGCTTGTGAGCTTCGCTGGCTTCCCTGTACTGCGGCTCTAGACAGGGAGAGGGAGGTGTAGGGCAGGAGATGGCTTGGAGTTCTCCCGAGTACGGCTCTAAATAAGCCTCGGAGGAGGCAGCACAGTCCCCACTCATCATGCACTTACAGGCTGGCCATTGGCAGTGGCCGAAGCGCAGCAGCAGCAGTCATTGGATTCTCTCATCTCCATGTGTTCTTCTTCTTCTTCTTCTTCTTCCCAACTATTCTAACCTTCCTCCTCCATCCACTCCATGCAAATATTCTGGTGATCAATGGGTTGCAAGTGCATTTATTCCTATAGGTCACTGATAGATCTCAATTACTGTGTTCATAATCTGTTTCAACATCTGTCTCCACGTAAAATTGAATCTAAATCCATATTTCTAAGACAATATCAAAGACCAGCAAGTGAGGGGGGAAGAAGTGTCTCAAACCTCTACATATTAATACACACAGTCTCAAGCTTGTTCTTTGAGATGGCCTTTGATCTTAGCTTCAATGGGTGTATACCATCATATCCCAATGAGCCCAACGAGACCGAGGAATCCTCGTGTTGCATGATGCCCAACTTCTACACTGAGCTCCACATCACGCGCCGCCAGATGATACGCCGACGGAAATGGTGCCCGAAAGGTATTCGACCCAAGTCCGCATCCGCCGACGCCGCGCCGAAAGCGACGTGCCATGCACAGAACGGTGGAGGACATGGTGCCGAGGGAATTGCATCTACGTGAAAGCAAGCTTCGATTTGTTATCATTATCATCAATCATCCTAGAATCAATCAATCCATCCATCAATCAATCAATCAGTCAGTCTCTCTTTCATTTTAGGAAAAGAGGACCTTTCTGCCATGTCCCACCTCGCCATTGCTTCACCTTACACTTTGTTGTTCTTCCTCATCTTTCTCAGCAGGTAAAGTTGCAGAAGAACAGATGTTGAAATGGGATGTCAACGATCCGCATGCGCTTTCCCATCTCCTTCCACAGAATTCTTCCGCATACCACAGACTTGTGAGTCTGAATCATGTGCTCAGATACATCTTAATGAGATACAAAAATGAGAGAGTTCCGAATCTTATCCCACAAATTTTATCTTTACAAAAAAATATTATACATATTGATAAAGATATTTAATAGCACGTTAATTTTGAGGAACAAGAACCTAAAGGTATGTTTTTTAGGATTCATCCCAAAAAGATAAAACCATACGGGATCACCCAAACCGAATAATTTCTCATGAGTTTTTACGATCGCACCCATGACAATAAGATAATGACTTATCATATATCATGCGAGTTATAATTTAAATATTAAAATAATTAATTATCTCAAAATCATCCATATTGAGTAAATCACGCATTATGCAAGATAATATCCTCAAATTAACTTAAAATCAACTAAATTTTGTTTATTGCTCCCAAATAAATTGTGTTCTAAATCTTGATTTATCTCTTCTCATTTGTTCTAATCAAAAATTGGATCGAATTACCTAAACAAAAGGGAACAATAAAATAATGCTTCTGAATGAAAGTTGTTTTCACAAGTGACAGTCACTATTTCTTGTACAATAACTTTTATGAGCACTTCAGCACTGAGGAGGTGTTATTTGATATATGTTGATGGACTTCTCAAGAGAGGAATCATAAAACACAATATATGATCCATATCGATGGACAGCTTCTTGCCCTAAATATGCCATATCACTGACCTTTTACATAAGATTCTACCTGGAATTTTTAGACAGGACATGGCACTGAATCTTGGTTGATTGATGTGAGAGATATCTGAAGGACGGCATTAGCTATGTGCACCAAATCATTTCTAACACAAAGATCCATTTGAGAGTCAGCCATAATTTATTGCTTACTGGAAGTCAATTTAGATGCTCTTACTTTTGAGATTCTTAGCTTGTTTCTCAAGTTATACCTGTTGGGTTACTAACCATTGAGCTTGTCTTAATTACTCAAGTAATTAAGCCAAGTAAATAATTAGACTGTTTTCCTATGAACTCTAAAAGTTTACACTTAAGCAACACTTTGTTTTATTTTTTGTAATATTATATCAAATATCATAATACACTAATGAATCCAGATATCTAATTTTTATAATTTAGTAAAACTTAATACAGTAGTAATAAATAAATATACAAATATCAAAACAAAATTAATTATGTATTATTAAATTATTATATAAAATGTCATATATGAGACACTAATCAACATTGAATTAACCAATCCGATATAATAGCTTTTATAATTTAGTAAAGTTATTATATAACTTTTATAATTTAGTTAAACTGCATCAGTAGTAATAAATACATATACATATATCAAAACAAAAATAATTATGTATTATTAAATTAAATTTATATTCAATATAGAAATATAAATAATCCATTCAAATATGTACTCCTTTCATTGGAATAAATGTCTTTCTTTCTTGAGCCAATAAACCCCATGGTTACCATGCTATCACTCTTCTTCCAACAACTAGTATTAGTTTATAAGAATTTGATTGATCGATATATTACCATTGACCTTAATTATTTTGGGATCCCATCGAGATAATCAACTTATTTAAGTTCATCGAGTTTAAATGATTGATCAGAATAAGCCTAAGTTAATAGTTATAAATTCACAGCCATCATTGTCATAACTTAGCATAGTTTAGAATTAGATCTTAATACGATGCATATGAAACATAGCCCAACGAATGATGTGATTATATGTTATAAAGTGTTTTATACTATTGTTCATGAGTGATCATTTCGTACTCAGAATTTCTTATCATAACTTATTAGTAGATCGATTATTATATATATCATTATGATTCGATCTGATAAGATAATTAATATATTATAATCTTTCTTTACTTTGGATAAGAGACTAAACTAAATGTCATAATTATAATTACAATGTTATTGTTTGAATTATATTTGACAAATCTATGGATGTTTTATTGGGTGTTTGATCAAATAAATATAATAATAATTTCTTGAAAAATCTAACATGTAGTTGAGGCCATCTTTATTTCCATCTCTTTCGAATATATGAATCCATGATAATGTAATAGGACTTTCCAAAAAAAGATATGGCATTTGCAAAAGTAGAATATTATTCAAAATTTATATATTCTATGGAAAAAGCCATTACTACTTCTATATCTTAAAATTGAATAAAGTATACACATAATTCTATAGCTAAAGGGGAAGTAACTTCCATGAATGACTCTTAGCAAACCATGGGCAGGAGTTGAGCTTCAAATCCCCTACTTCATGCATACTTGCAATCCACTTGTTGATCTCATTTGAAGTGCTAAAGGCCTCTCATTTGGTGGATTCTAAGACCCACCATTTGTTCCTCCATGGCTTCCTATTCTAACCAAGATGGCCCCACCATATCACACCACCAGTCATTTCATCTCCCAGGGGACTAATTCCAAACATGTGCCCATAATTTTATATACACATATATATAGTAGTCTTTTCCACTTCAAGCTTCTGAATGCTAGATAAATGAAAAGGGAGTATTAGCAATAAGCCTTCGGTAGCTGCCTCAAGGCATCCCATGGTGCAGTTTGGCCCACACAGATGATGCCTTCTAGCCATCCAAGCAAGGGAAAATACTCAATCCTTATCACAGACACAAAGTATAAGAGTAGCCTTGGCATCAGAATGTGAAAGTGGGGAATGGGGGTAGCATCACTCTTAATTTTTGTATCAATGCTAATTAATCATATTGATAAATAATCTAAAAGAATAAGTTAGCAAATGAAACATAATGCATATTCTGAACACTTGGTCTCATGTATAGATAACAAATTACTCAATCATGGGATATTAATAAGTGTGGTCTGATGAAGATTTGAACTCAATATATTTCACTTTAGTCTATCATCTTAAATGTTAGATTGTTATTGCATCTAAGAACTTAAATCAATAAATAAGACATAATCCTAATTTATATTCTTCATAATCACAAATAAAATACTATTAAATTGTGCAGTTGAGCTTGGTTTGAGTACCTGGACCAGCAGAGGGGTGAGCCAGAGTCCCTTTCTGTGCAATGATCAGGGGGGGGCATTTTGGGCAACCCGGCACCAAATATCTTTGCCCTGTATAAATAGCTCACCATGGAGGAGCTCAACCCACCACAACCTTCTTCCTAGTCCAGCATACAAGCCCTGTGCAGGTTTGAGCACTCGGTTCCTTCCACAGACTGCCACCCGTTTCTGTTGGCAGAAAGTCTTTGGTGCTGTGTCCTGCATTTGTTCTCTCTCTTTCTCTCTCTCTCTCTCTCTTAGAGCGAGCTGCAACCTTGCACTCATCTGCACCAGCTTCCAGTTGCGGGAATGGATAGGGTGAGGAGGTTGGCGTCGCAGAGGGCGGTGGTGGTCTTCAGCCTGAGCTCCTGTTGCATGTGCCACACCATCAAGCGGCTCTTCTGCGAGCTGGGTGTGAACCCGGCCGTCCACGAGCTGGACGAGGACCCCAAGGGGAAGGACATGGAGCGAGCGCTGGCAAACATGCTGGGCCGCAGCCCCCCCGTGCCCGCCGTGTTCATCGGCGGCAACCTCGTTGGCCCGACCGACGAGGTCATGGCGCTCCACCTCGGCGGCAAGCTCGTGCCGCTGCTCCGCAACGCCGGAGCACTCTGGCTCTGACACCCTCCTCGTCCTCCTCCTCCTCCTCCTGTCTCACTGTAATACGTGCACTACGACGTCATGTTTTGGCTGCTGTCTTCTTTAACCTGTGTGGGGTTAAGATGTACATTGTATCAGTTGCTGCTGAAACTACAAACCTGTCAATACTATGTCTTCCATGGTGTTCGAATCATGGCGGCACAGACCCTGTTTGAGAAGGCAACACTTAACAGTGTCACATTCCAGCTTTTACGTGTACTCCTCCTGTCTGACCTAGCTAGATTAAAGAGAAGGAAATATCAAACCAAACATGTATGAAAACTAAGAATCATTTAGATATATGTGCTTACTTTACTCACTAAACCGAAAGCTCTAATAAAAAAAGGAAGAACACAAAGAACTCAACTTTTAGCAGCGGTTGTATTCCACCATATCCAACTGACCAAAAAGGAGACATCGTTAGATCGCCAAGGATGAGGGAATATGCATCTCTCGGCCACTCACTCACCTGTGCATTACTGTTCCGCATAACCTGCACGCATGGGTGACAAGGCAAGTGCTCATCCTCACTCCTTTCTGACACACAGATTCTTCTCTCCTTATCAGCTTGGCTACAAACAGAGCCCTCTCTCTACTCCTGCACAACTTGACATTCCAATCAAGTAGGACCGACCATATCCAAACATCCTTTAAACTAAGCGTACAAAGAATCCAACAGTTTCACAGGACAGACAAGAGAAGTATGCTTCACTATGCCAAATTCTAAAAGAACCTATAGAAATTGAGAGAAATAATTAAAGGGTCCCACCTCTTACTGGTGAAAAGATATTGGCTATATGTTAGCTCAGATAATGATGAATAATTTTGTGAGTCGCATGTTTGGATATGACTAGAAGAATATTGTATTGCCCTATCAGAAATAATAATATGGTCGAAATAATTTTATAGCTCAAGTGATTGTGCAATCAAATGCTCTTTATCTGGCCAAGAATTTGAATCATTGTACTCTCTTTCCTCACATGAGGTCTGAACAGCCTAAGTGTATGATAACAATCACGAGTATCATTCCTATAAGCAACCAAATGCACTCATCATTAATTCCACATATCGGTTTCTAGTATACAGAAATATATATTCCAGATTTTAAGTAAAAAAGTTTCGAACAGGATAAGTATACAATGCTGTTACTACAATTCGTCTCTACATTATTATTGAGCCAATTTCATCCTAATAATTCTAGTGGGCATAAAGACCATTTGTTTCTCATACTAGATTTCAGCATACATTTTAAGCAGATTAGATTAAAACTCATTCGTTTTCCTGGAGATCGAACTTCATGTCAAATGATCTCCTCAAAACTAGAGGCTGAGAAGTAGAAGGTGTTGATCATGTAAGATGCCAGAGTAACTACCAAACTATTCACTAAAGTTATGATGTTGTCTAAACCTGTGACAGTCAATGATGATTTAAGTAATGGTCGCATGATGTTCATGTCGATTCTATCAGTAAAATTGACACCTACCAAAAAATCATATCTATGTACCTGAAATTTCAAATGTACAAAACAGAACGCCTAAGTAATCAGTCCTACAAAGACAGCAACCTCCGGTTTTCTTCTCTTGAACTCTCCTCTATTTTTACTCACTAAAGTATCACCAACTACAAGCTCACAAATCAACAAGTAAATGCATCCATAAACAAATCAAGAAGTTATTAACTTCTTCTGAACATTTGTCTACAATCATCATAGAGAAAAAAGGATGTGATAATGATATTTAAAATTACTAGACTTGCACAGATATCACCAGAAATTTGCTTTATTTCTACTATAACAATTACAGATGGATAAATCCGTGTTACCATTATCTAAAATATCACAGGAGAAACGCAAGTCTTATTTCTGGATAAAGGAAATATGTAAGGCAAATGCCAGAAAATAAATGTGCCCACCACACTGTCCATGATACTTCAATGCTAGGGACCTGAATACACGTCTTTAACCATTCTGTTCTTCTATTTGTTTAAATAGTTATCTTATACATTTACAAACATGATCAATCCTGTCTATATTGATTTAGTACCTTATGATCTGTTTCCATGTAGAGAATCGAGATCCATTAACATATAATTTTGATACAATAATCTAAAAATTCCTTCTTTTATCTCTTGTTAACTCATATCTACTCTTGTAACTTTGTCACCATTATTTTGATCTGACTCTTGTCGCATAGCTTTAAAATAATGATACCAAGGATGACTGGGCAAAATTTTGCCTAATTTTATGCCTGATATTACTAATTAAATTTCTATATGGCATGAATCTAATTGTTTTATATGAATCTCATATAAATATATTCGTCTGTTATGTACCTCATAAACAAGTTGCTATTTCATCTACTCAATTGAATGATTGAATGACCAATATGTTCATCTAGTTATGTATTTGACCTTTCTGATTTTGTATTTGGCATTTATGTTAAATTATCTATGTGGTATTTTTTATTAAAAATATTTGATTTGAAATATATGCCTGCTAGTCAATCTCACAATTTGGCATATATACGTATCTATTTGATTTCCAAATGGTTATTCATTGATATACCTATTAGTTGTATCTATTTTATTCTCTCTGGTGTACCTTTATTAATGTGTTTGGTGATACTTATGTTATTGATCTACATGTTTGATCTGATAATATTACCACCTAAATTTATCTAATCAATATATCTATGCATGTAGGTAGATATATTACTATGTATATCATAATCATGTGCATTTGCGTCTATGATGAAGTCCTGATTTAGTCTCTTCTGGTTATGTATACATTGGTTCAATTAATAACTGTAAACATGTCCAATGTAACTTTGTTTGCTCTTGTTCATGCATTTATTCCTTTGATTTAAACATTCATCAATACCTTAACATGAATAAAATTCTTTTATGATTAATAACTTCCAAGTTTACTAGCTCTGCTGGCAGTGATGTCAGATAAACTGTCGGCATAACAATAAACAGGCAGCAAGTTCCACATCAAGAAATATTTCTAGAAGTATAGTTGTTGGAAGATCTAGTTTTCATGACAAAGTGCCATGTACAAGCTAGAAGCTCCATGTCATAAGAAGGAAATGATACTGCCAAAGAATTGAAGCTTGATACAAGTGATATGCCCTTGAATAATTTATCATCTGATTGCTGTGTTCCAATTTCAGAGTCAATCTGATAGCCAATCAGTGATGATAACATACAGTTAACTCACTTACTATGCTTAGACAGCAAACTAGTTGTGAGTTTGACCCTATTTTTTTAAAATAGCTAATCAACTATTAAATATTGAGCGAAATAAGAAACAATCATTGTCAGTCCTAAAGAGACTTTGTCGATGATGGATGTGTTTTATTATGCCACTACGTTTCTAAAATCTATGCATCATAGAGAGCTATTTTTCTTAGTCTATTGGATAAAGTTAAAGAACTGGTCATAGCTTTCTGTGTTGCTTGACAAAGGACAGGACTTTTGGACTAATTAAATTAGTTTAAAGATAATTCTTTATGTTTGTGTGAGAGGGTATACAAGAAGTTCTAAGTTTGGATTTGGATCAAATCGATTTAATAGATATCTTTATTGCAATAATTTTGATTCTCTCTGTAAACACATGCAAATGACGCTGAACCATGGAACTTTTGGGTTTGTGTTTTATTTTCTAATTGAATCTTTTGATTGATTATTTTGTTGTTTCCTCGACAACGGTACTCGAGCTTTCCATTCCATGACAGATCCATCTGCGTTTGATTCCGGAACACAAAACCTAGGAAATTCAATCAAACTGACACAGATTGCCTATCCCCAAATCTAATATTTTCCAGAACACAACATCTGAATGACAGAAAAAGTTTCATGCGCTTGACATGTTGTATTAGAATCGACATGGATATTGGCCACCAAGCACATTTAGGAAACATTATACCGAAAAGGAAGGGGTAAAGCAGGATTCAGGTATGCAACCTCTTCACCTGGTAGAGAAGCCGGGCGCTGTCTGGTGTCGACGGAAGCCATCATGTAATTGTAAGGTACAGCCAACGCCTGCTTCGATCTTTCCACAGTACCTAGAGGCTTCGATTTGCGGCTCCAACCAATGTGGCGAGGGAGGCAGGCATAGCGGACGGAGATGTGGGATCAGGGTGTGGGGAAAGGTCACTTCGAGGGCCGCCGGAGCAGGGAAGATATGCGGGCGAGGACGACGTCGAGGAATTCGACGAATAGAGAAGATACTTTAAGCGTAATTAATGTGAAACCGCCCTTCAAAGGAATGCGTTAATGAGAATGCCGGTGCGGGAAGAACTCAAATTCGAATTCAAATTTATAACTGCTGAATTATCTGATCTAATAAATTGATTGTATTTAAA
>LVTN01001099.1:19505-45186 GCA_001649415.1 Musa itinerans
AGAAGGGCCCAAAACTTCAAAAAGTTTGCGAGGCGATGCTCGTTGAAGCTCCAACAAGCATCCACCCAGTTCAAGCAGCATGAGGCATTTGAGAGACTGGCGCATAGTAAGGATGGTCTTTTTTTCTTCAGATGAAGGATCTGCATGAACCAACAAGGATCAATACAACTCAGCCAACCCCACATGAGAGTCAGAGTCATTGGCGAGTTGAAGCAGCATGGCGGATCAAACGTTCGACTACTCAACAACAGCAGCAAAGAGCAGCTGGGAGCCAAGAGGCGCATTGCAACTAGAGTAGAAGATTGAAGACTCAGCAAAGGCAAGGAGTTGCAGTGCCGGCAAAGGCTTCGACGAGGACGTCGAAGGGATGGGTGGGGGAGAATGTCACGGACAAACTTCTAAACAGAATGTTTGATGTAATGCTCATGGATGTCCGTGTCTTTTGGTANGNGTTTGTAGTGGACCATTTTGACCCTTTGTTGTGCAACTGTTCGGAGCTTGTAAAGTCTGTTTGTAATTTGCATTAGCTATGAAGTGTTTTCGGAGATGTTTGCTTGTGGATCCCGAGTGAGGCGCTTTCTCTAATCCGTTTTCTCTTTTGTAGGTCCTAAGGGACCATGGGAGGTTTCGGGGAGGCTGACCTTTGCGGACGGACACGCAAGGGTGCCGCACGACTTAGGCAAAACTAGCTAAGTCTGTGACACGCGGGTGGCACTGCCCCTGCAAGTGGGTGCCCCCACGGGCAAGCACCCCTACGGGCACTGCCGGCCCTGCAGGCAACTCTTCTCGCGGGCTTAGTGCTCGCAGGCGTCGTTGCCCACGCGGTTGCCTATCTATACGCAGGTGGCCAAGCCTCGGCCAAGGCTATAAGCAGCCATTGACCAACCTGTGAGAGCTTGCTGCCCTCTCTCACCTTTTGCTCAACGATTTTGACGACAAAAGTCTTCCTAAAACACAACACATGCTTCAAAACCAATCTTTCGCATGAACAACCTGGCTTTGATACCACTATAGGGAAATCTAGAGGTGACATCACATACGTAGTGGAAGAATAGAAAACAAAAAAGTCCCCATATTTTTCATAAATTATGTTTGTCGTCATGTGAAGATTGGTGCGTAAAATATGCAAAATCGAAAACTACGTGTATAAAAGATTATGTTTTACCTAGGGAGATCGTATATCCCTGAATCCCTACAGATCTATAGAAGAGGATGAAGGAGGTCAAGCGTCCTCCTCTCTAGCGATGATCCACATAGCAGGGCTATGACGACGCTCCTTAAATCTCCATACTTGCTATTTGAGGAGGAGAATGGGAGAAGAAAATAGGAGATGGCAACCAAGAGAAGCTCTAGCCTATTAACCTTTGGTTCCCCCTATTTGTAGAGGCTCCCTATCAACTTAACCCTAATGGATCCTGCCATATTGGGTATTGGATCTCCATTCAACTACCCAAGCCTATTAGATTAGTGAATCTCTATCCAATAATCTCTTATTGGCTCTTATTGGATCTCATCAATATGATCCAATAATTCAATGGCTTATTGGATATCCAATAAGATAAGGGCTCTGATGGATATCTCATATCTGAACCTCTACTCGTCGCAACGCCTACCATATGTGTGTGACCCTCTAGGCCCAATATTGAGCTGACCGTGAGTCATACCTATCAGAACTCCTTCTAGCTTGGTGAATTATTATCTCCATAATAATTCACTCGACTTATCAACTACAGACGTACTAGGCCACTATGCCATAGTCCCTAAACGATACAGGGGACTCCAATCCATTGAACATACTATCCTCAGTTACCATGTATCTATAGTCCCTCATCCATCTAATACCCCAAAGACCGTATACCGGGCATGGTACTATCAAGCCCATACGGTTTCTCCTCGAGTCTCACTCTAATTGGATTCTCCCAGAGAACTCATTATCTCTCAATCCGAACAACCCTGGCTAGGGATTTATTTGAGCAAGAATACATGGGATATTCATCTCATGACACCGAGAGTAGATGATCCTCTATCAACACTCAATAGCCCTCGTAAGGTTGGCTACCACTCCCAATGACTGGCTTTGCTAGATCTAAAATTTTCATACCTATAAGTCCAGTATCAAATAGTGGAGTACTCATACAGGATATCTTTGGTATCTCAAGTCTAAGGACTAGATACACCATTGAGACAACGGAATCGTTGTTTGACAATGAGATACCCAGCATTCCGTGAGCGAATCAATCAGTGAACTCATTCTCCAATGAGCACCTACACTATAGCCCTAGAATCCTCACACGAGCAGTTATAAGATCGGTACACCAATTTGTCCGGTTATCTCAATATCCCTCTCGAGTAATCTATGACTAATATTGCTTAGGATCTATGATTAAAGGCGAATCGGTCTCATTATCGTGATCTCATCATGATCTGATTCCCATTGTACAGATCCATGGATATCACAATGTATTCATGCATATATGTAATAAGCAATATAAAGTCATAAAATATCAAATAATATAATAGGAAAAAAAAAAGGTATCATGTCACACGTGCCATCACTCACGTGATTGGCTTACTGGGCACCTATGACCAGCAAAGATTTCTTTAGAAATAGATATATCTAAGTTGCTTTAGAGAGTAGAATCCTTATTTAAATTTAATTTATCAAATTTAAAATCATCATTAAAATTATTTTTCTTAGTTTTGAGAGATTCATTAAAAACAACAATAATAGATTCTTTAATAACTAAGAATCAATTATGAAAAACTCGATAATCTTTAGAGATAGAGGAATATTCAAGAAAAATAACTTCATTAAATTTTATATCAAATTTTCCTAAGACATTTTTGTCATTTAAAATAAAATATTTATAACCAAAAAATTTAAAATATAAGATGTTGGATTTTTATTGTTTCACAATTCATAGGGAGTTTTAGATAGATGTAGTCATATAAGAACCTTATTTATGACATAGTATATCGTATTAATAGCTTCGGTCAAAAGTATTTGGGTAGACTATGTTCATTAAGCATTGTCATTGCTATATCATATAAGCTTCTATTCTTTCTCTCAATAACTCTATTTTGTTATGGATTTTTAGGAGTAGAGAAATTATAGTCACACTCATTCAAATAACAAAATTCATGAAAATCATAATTTTTAAATTTACCATCATGATCACTACGAATAGAAAAAATCATAAATCCTTCTTCATTCTGAATTAGTTTATAAATTTTGATAAATTATTTAAAATAATCATTTTTATGTGCCAACAAGTATGTTCAAGTATAATCATCAATAATCACAAAAGAATATTTGCTATCTCCTAGACTTATGATATCAATAGGACAAATATATCCATGTTAATTAGTTATAATGGTCTAGAGGTACTTATTTGATTTTTAGATTTAAAGCTACTCCTTATATGTTTTCCTAATTGGCACGCATCATAAATTTTATCCTTAACAAATTTAATTTTATGTATTCCTCTTACAAATTTTGTCATTCCAATCTAGTATGTCATAGTCTCATATGCGAAAGAAAAATAAGTTGCATCACGAAAATCATCAAAATCAATACTATAAGCATTATAACTTTTTAAAAATACCATATATTTATTTTTATTTAGTGTTTGTATGATGTAAGCATGAGATTCAAATTTAATATTGTATCTCTTATCACAAAGTTGAGTAATGTTTATTGATGAGGGTAATAATAATGATGGGACACGAACCGACGTCATTTGCTCCCGGGTGACGTCTCCTAGGTCATGCATACTGAGGAGCTACGGAGGTCGCCTGCCTCGGTCTGACCTGACAGCGCCTGGCCGAACCAGACCACAACGCCGACCGAGGCACATCGCCATCCTGCAAGAGCCAAGTCCTTCACGCAACGCCAACACCGGTGTCAGACGCCATCAAAGGTACGACCTTGTTCCCTGCAAGTGGGCACATCAGGAAATTGTGGCCTTCCCTATAAAAACCCTCGCGTTGGGGAGGGAAAGGGAGGAGGAGAAAATAAGAAAATCTCCCTCAGACTATCAACTGACTTGATCGTTGGAGGGGTCGGGCCGAGCTCTCCCGACCCGACCTGTGTGCAGGTACGAAGACGGGGCGCCTCCCTCTGTACGCCAAGGCGAGGAGTCCCCTCCCGAAGAAACCAGAGAGCCCATCGCAATCGGACCAACGCAGTCGGCTACCTCAGTAGTCCCAAGGGACGCTCTGGACGATCTCCGCTCTTTCGGGCCCGAACCCAACCGTGTCGGCCTCGACCCGTACAGCATAAAGGTGTTGACACTAATAGTTTGGCGCTAGAAGGAGGGCCCAAATGTCGAGGAATCGGCAGATCGACCCAGACGAGCCAACAGCTGAGGGGTCACACCCAATCGGGGCTCTAGGGGAACGCCCCCCGCATGATGAGCCCCGAGCTGAGCACCCCGCCGTGACCTCAGAGCGCTATTGGCGGTTATTCAACGACCCAGGATTATCGCCACCCAAAGGCGCCCCAACCGACCCGTCGCCTGTATCGTCCGAGGCCTTTCAGGACCTCGCTCATCAAGTCTGTGCTCTGACCGAGATGGTGCAGACCATTATCTCGCTCATTTCTCATACGGTGCAACCCCCTACGATCCAACCACTACGACAACAGGAGCCGCCCGTTCGGGCTCACACGGTACCTCCGGAGCTCCCCGCATCGCCTCGGGTCCGATCGGCCCCGTTCGAGGATCAAGCGATGGGAAACTCGAGCGGCCGCCCAGAGCCCGAGGTGTTATCTTCATATTCGACGTACTCCCTTCAAGCCTAGCTGCACTTAGTTAGCCAGCGACTCAACGAAGTATAGAGGGAAGTTCGTAAGTCTAAAGAAGAGCTCGGGGAGGACACGCACCGAGGATCTCCGTTCGCGCTCAAGATACAAGATCAGTCAATCCCCCCGAACTTCCGGCTCCCCTCTCTTGACGCATACGACGACGCTACCGACCTAGCGGACCATGTAGCTGCCTTCCAAGCCCAAATGGCCCTATACGGAACCTCAGATGCTTTGATGTGTAGGGCATTTCCTACGACTCTGAGGGGGCCAGCCCGCACATGGTATAGCGGCCTGAAGGCCGAGGCGATCACTTCCTTTGATCTGCTCGCCAGAGACTTTGAGCTTAACTTCCTGGCTTACGTCCATTGCACTGCTCCTCGGACTTAACCAAAGGGAGGACGAGCCTCTCTCTCATTTTGTAAATCGCTTTACCACGGAGATCCAGGGGTTGCCGAATGCTCACCCCTCTCTGTTAATGCAGGCATTTATGATAGACCTACGAACATCCAGATTCTTCTGGTCCCTCATGGAGCGACCCCCCACCGCGGTACCGGAGATGCTCCAGCGGGCTAACCAGTACATTGCGGCGGAGGCCTGGATGGCCGGGAGGCAAGAGGAGCATAAAAGGGTCAGGCCGAAGCCACCCCGGGGGCAAAGTCTGCCGCATCGAGGCGCAGGTTGGACCGGCCTGACCCGCCGACATCGAGGTCCCCGCTTTCCCTCCTGGGCACGTCTCAAACGGAGATATTTCTCTAAATCAAAGAGAAGGGGTTGCTCAAAACCCCCAACCCGATGAGAAGCTCGCGGGAGCTCGCGGACTAGTCGAGGTATTGCAGCTTCCATCGACAAAGCGGACATGACACCGAGGAGTGCCGATAATTGAAGCACCATATCAAGGAGCTCATTCGCATAGGACATCTCGGCCGGTACCTCCGATAGGGTAAGGAGCTTTCGCTACGCCCGGAGGGCCCCATTGAGCGGTAGATCGACGTGATAACTGGCGGCCCAGCATCCGGAGGGAACAGTATGTCGGGATGAAAGGCGTACGCCCGCGCCGCCGCCGAAGCCCCCAGGCATGGACCCGAGCCCGAGGTCACGTTCCCGGCTGAGGAGGCCGAGTGATCCGAACATGACAATGCACTTGTAATAGCGGCCAAGATCGCCAACGCCCAGGTGAGGAGGATCATGATCGATATAGGGAGCTCGGCCGACGTGCTCTACATGGATGCTTTCCAGAAGCTTGGGCTAACTAGAGATGCCTTGGAGCCAATGTGCTTGGCACTCACCAGGTTCACTGGTGACTCGATCTCGCCGCTGGGAGTGATCACCTTGCCCCTAACCCTGGGAGTCCCGCCAAGGTCAAAGATGATGATAGCGACCTTCTTGGTGGTTGACCTCCCCACTGCATACAACGCAATCCTTGGTCGCTCGACCCTCAACAAGATCAGCGTCGTTATCTCTACTTACCACCAAACAGTGAAGTTACCGACCAACATTGGGGTCAGGGAAGTTATGGGAAGCCCCCGTGAATCTAGGCGGTGCTACTTGACGGCGGTCTCATTGCACAAAAGGGCGAGGGCTGAACCACCCCTAGAGGATCCCTGGGAAATAAAGAGACTGACCCAACATCCCGAGCCGACGGAGTCCACTATCGACTTACCCCTACTGGAAGGTCGGCCAAACCGGACAATCAAGATCGGGTCAGAACTCCACGAGCAAGAGCGAAAGCAACTTGTCGGCTTCTTGCAGGAGAACGCCGACGTCTTCGCCCGGTCGTCAGCTGACATGATGGGCGTTGACCTAAATGTTGCCCAACATCACCTAAACATTTCGCCCGATGCTCGCCCAGTGAAGCAGAAGCCCCGACGACAGGCCCCTGACCGGCAACTGGCCGTCCGTGAGGAGGTGGAGCGACTTTTGGCAGCGGGCTTCATAGAAGAGGTCAAGTACTCGCGGTGGCTGTCCAATGTAGTCCTCATAAAAAAAGCTAATGGGAGCTGGAGAATGTGCATTGACTATACCAATCTCAATCGTG
The DNA here is from genome assembly GCA_001649415.1 of Musa itinerans. NCBI lineage: Eukaryota > Viridiplantae > Streptophyta > Magnoliopsida > Zingiberales > Musaceae > Musa > Musa itinerans. Next base: position 26,345 of record LVTN01001099.1, read on the forward strand.
CATGCCCGAAAGACTGCTACCCCCTCCCGAGGATCGACCAGTTGGTCGATGCGACCGCCGGGCATGCTCGCCTCTCATTTATGGATGCATTCTCCGGCTACAACAAGATCAGGATGGCGCCCGAGGACCAAGAGCACACAGCCTTCCTCACTGATCAGGGTGTATCCTTTTACAGGGTTATGCCGTTCGGGCTAAAGAATGCTGGGGCTATATATCAGAGAACCGTAAACAAGATGTTTGCCCGACAGATGGGGCGAAATATAGAGGTCTACGTCGATGACATGATCGTAAAAAGTCATACAACAGCGGCCCACCTGACCGACTTGGCAGCGACGTTTGACGTAAACAAGATGTTTGCCCGACAGATGGGGCGAAATATAGAGGTCTACGTCGATGACATGATCGTAAAAAGTCATACAACAGCGGCCCACCTGACCGACTTGGCAGAGACGTTTGACACGTTGCGAAGATATGGCATGCGACTCAACCCCACAAAGTGTGCATTCGGCATCAGTTCAGAAAGATTCCTCGGATTCATCATACACGAAAGGAGAATCGACGCCAACCCAGAGAAGGTTTAGGCAATCATCAGTATACAGTCCTCTCAGACAATCAAAGAATTGCAAAGGCTGAATGGGAGGCTCGCCGCCCTATCTCGGTTTCTTTCCCGATCGGGTATCGATGCCTCCCCTTCTTCCGGGCCCTGAAAAACCCAAAGAATTTCGAATGGATGGCGGAATGCGAGGAAGCCCTCGTACGTGTAAAACAACACCTGGCTAGTCTCCCTCGCCTTGCTTTAGTCTCCTCCGGGGAGAAGCTCAGTATCTACCTGGCCGCCTCCCGGCACACGGTTAGCTCCGTCCTAACCAAAGAAGCCTCCGAGGAGCAGCTACCAGTCTACTACGTCAGCCATGTCGAGGAGTGATACCAGCCGCTTGAAAGACTGACGTTGGCGCTCGTGTTAATAGCTCGAAAGCTGCGCCCCTACTTTCAAGCCCATCCGATTGAGGTAATTACCAACCAACCGCTCCGGCAAGTTTTGTCTAAATTCGACGTTGCAGGTCGCCTCCTCAAATGGTCGGTGGAGCTTGGCGAGTTCGACATACAATATATGCCAAGGACTGCCATCAAAGCCCAATCGGTAGCTGACTTCATCTCAAAACTGACTCAGCCCGAGGACGAGGACTCTGAGCAGGTTAAAGAAGGATGGGTCCTGCGCGTGGACGGATCGGCCAGCTCAAAGGGCGCAGGCGCGGGGCTAGTGTTGGAAGCCCCCGACGAACGTTTGTTCGAATGCTCCCTCCGCTTTGGCTTTCAAGCCACCAACAACGAGGCAGAATATGAGGCGCTCCTAGCAGGTTGGCCATTGAGATGCAGGTGAACGCCATACATGTCTTCACCGACTCGCAGTTGGTGACCGAGCACCTCAACGGCGGATATCAGGCCCGGGACCCGACCATGTCAAAGTACCTGGCAGAGGTAAAAAGCCTGACAGCTAACTTCTCTCGCTTTACGTTATCTAGGGTCCCAAGGAGTCAGAACGAGCGAGTCGATGCGCTGGCTAAACTGGCATCAAAGTCGGATCCCGAAGCCCAGCCCGAGGTCGAGGAGCTCCCTTTTCGCGTGATCACGATCGCGGCAGTCTCCTCGGCCGACGCACAGACTACAAGGGTACAGGAGATGCTGTGCTTCAAGCGGGACGGGATTCTCCCCACCGACGAGGCCGCGGCTCGGTGCATGCGCCGTACGCAGGCGTGGTACTCCGAGATGAATGGACGGCTCTACAAGAGGTCTTTCTCGCACCCTCTCCTATGGTGCCTTGACCCCGAGGAAGCTCGGTCGGTTCTGACCGAGGTCCACGAAGGGATTTGTGGAGAACACGTCAGGGGGCGAACCTTGGCGTATAAGATCCTTCGCCAAGGGTACTATTGGCCCACCATGTGCCAAGATGCGAAAACCTACGTACAACGATGCGGCTCGTGCCAGAGGCACGCTAGGACGCCCCGACAACCTGCGGTTCTACTTGTCCCCATTGACTGTGCATGGTTGTTCGCACAGTGGGGATTGGACCTCCTCGGACCTTTCTTGCCAGCCTCGGGACAACGGAAATACATCGTCATGGGAGTGGACTACTTTACCAAGTGGGTCGAAGCCGAGCCACTAGCAACAATCACAGAGCGTCAGGTGGAGAAATTCATATGGAAAAATATAGTGACTCGGTTCGGCTTGCCCAGGACCATCATCATGGACAACAGGGCCCAGTTCGCCAGCGCGCGGTTCCAAGAATTTTGCGTGAACTATAGGATTCAGTTGAGGTTCAGCTCGGTGGCCCACCCCCAGATGAACGGTCCGGTGGAGGTAACCAACCGATCCATTCTGGACGGGCTTAGAAGAAGAGCGTGTGCAGCCCAATGGGCTTGGGTGGACGAGCTTCCGAGCATCTTGTGGTCCTTGCGGACCACCCCCAAAACCGCGACTGGAGAATCCCCCTACAGCCTCACATTCGGGATCGAGGCCGTCTTACCGCCCGAGGTGGTTATCCCCACCCCTCGAACAGAAAACTACGAAGAAAGGACATCAATTGAAGGGCTCCGAGCTGATCTCGACGTGCTCGAGGAGCAGTGTGCGGATGCACACTGGAAAGCCCTCTCCTACAAGAGAGCTGTCACCAGAATCTATAACCGGAAGGTGCGCCCTCGACCGATTAAGTTGGGCGATCTGGTCTTACGCAAAGTCGAGTTTAGCGACCCGATCCGAGCGCGTGGCAAGCTCGCCCCCAACTGGGAAGGACCTTATCGGGTGGTCGACGTCGTTAGAGTCGGCACGTACCAGCTTGCAACAATGCAAGGCCACCCTCTGCCAAGGACGTGGAACGTGCGGAATCTTAAAAAAAATTTCGTATAAACGAGTGAGACAATAAAGAAGTCTGAACAAAAAACTTTCATTTAAAGCAAAAATTCGGTTACAGGACTGGACAATCATGACTTATAGTGTCTGTCGACACCCGACTAACCCCATTAGGAAAAATATTACAATAGGCCTCCCCTATTTCTCGGGGAGTTTCATGCTGTCATCAAAAGGAATTTCCTCGGGCATGTCAACGTCCAAGTCCTCAGGAAAGGAAGCAAAGGGATCTTCCACGACCTCGAGGCCTGGGTGGCATGCTATGAAGCGAGCCAGGGCGATCCGGTACCCATACTCGTAGGTAACCTGCCCCATCTGCATCAGCCCGAGTTGGAAGCCCGAGGATTCTTTGTAGGCCTCGATCAGCTTCTTGTCTTTCCCCGGCCTTTGACGAATCTCGTCAGCCAGGGCCTTGGAAGCCACGCGCACCTCGGCACACGCCTTATCCAACTTCTGAGTGAGCGCAAGCATCTCACCTTTCGCCAAGCAGACCTCGGCCCAAGTCGCCTTCAGATGCACTTGGAGCTCCTTGTTCTGCTCCTAAGCCACCTTGAGCTCAGACCTGAGACGTGTCACTTCCGCCTCCAGGTCTGATGCGCGCTGCTCGGTTGCAGCCACCGCCTCAGGAGCCGCTCCCGCATGAATCTCCTTGATCTGCTTATGCGGCTCGGCATTGCGATCGCTCAAGTCGTCAATGACTCGACCAGTGTCCCGCACGCGGTCCATCAATGCCATCGCGTAGTGTTGGCCCTGCAAGGAAGGGAGTCAGGACAATCCCGCCCAAGTACTGGCGAGGAGCCGGTGGCGAGATGCTTACCCACAACAACGACTTGGCAGACCTGCTAAGTAGGACTCCAGAAGGCAAGTTGTACAACTCCCGAGCCATGTCAGGATGGAGCCCTCCTCGAACGAACGAGGCTGCGGAATCCCCGTCGGCCCATACTCGATCCCCGCGGGATAAGTTCCCCTAGCGGGTCGGAGGCCTAGCCCTCCGGGAGGTCGCCCATTGCTCGAGCCTGGTAAGGCTCGTCCTTCGTACCCACGGGAAGGTGGCAAAGTTCACGAACGGAAGGCTCCCGAGGCGCCTTCCCTGCCCCCTCCCTACTGGGATCGGCCTCACCCCGTCTGAGGCTCCTCCCAGCACGATCGGCTGGCTCAGTAGCAGCTCCTCCCGACGGGGCCGCTGCTGCATCGGATCCCTTCGCGGTGCCAATCTTTGCTTTCTTCCGAGGCCGACCGGCCTCGACCTCCACCGGCGCTTCTTTCGAGCCGACCTTCGGCTCGGTTGGGGGGCGCAAGGACGAAGCCAACGAAGCCCGCCCCCTGCGCACGGATCTAAGATTCACCATTTCTGCACAAAAACGTGGACATTTGGTTAGTATCCTGAATGATTCGTAAATACCCTAAACTACCCACTACGGACATACCTCGAGGCGTCGGGCTAAGACCCGCCACGATCAACCACTGCTCGGTCATGTTCCAGATGACTTGGGAGGCGGGAAGAATCTCCTTAAGCCTCCAGAGGTCCTTGCGCTCGTCGTCGTTCAGAACCGGGGTGGTGTTATCGATCATGTGTGTCGACCACCGGATCCTGAAACTCCAGCCTCTCGCGTAGCAAACGTAAAAGAAATGCCCCTTCCATCATTTGTTGTTGGAAGGGGCCCCGCTAACCCGGAAGCCCGACCGAGCTGACAGATAATAACCCCTAGACCCCTTGGAAAGACGGAAACAAGACAGGAAAACGGACCGAGTTGGAGTGATATTGGCGTAGTGACACTCCCCCAAGAATGCCACCAAATAGCGCCAGGAGTTCGGCGCCATCTGTGACGGAGAAATGTGCCACCAGGAAATACAGGAGCTAATGATAGGGTGCAAAGGGAAGTGTAACCCCGCCTCGAGGGCATCCAGGGTTAAGGCGAAACCCTTGGGGATCGAGTCATACGCCCATTGCCCCGGCTTGGGGGCGACAATAACATAGTCCTCCGGGATGCTATAGTGCTCCCGAAGGTTGCCGAGTGACATCTTGCTCACGGTGGAGTCGAGGTCGTGTGGCCACATCAAGGGTTCAAGGGCCCAAGCCGCCTTCTCGTTCGATGACAAGTCGGGGCTCGATTGCGACATTTTTTCGTCGACATTACTAGAAGAGGAAGGAGAAGAGGGTAAGGTCGAGGAGGAGGGGGAGGCCATCCTTACTAACCTTCAGAAGGAGAGGTAGGAGGGCCGACTAGAACAGAAGTAACGGGGTCCGAAAGGGGCGATTGAACAGATGGCCAGTAGGAGGTGTGCGGGGAACCAACTGCGCGCTATTTATAGAGAAGCCCCCGGTGGTAGCGACCCTGCGCCTCCAGGGGAGTGGGCGACAACCCATCGGCGCCCTTCCCACAAAGCACGTCGCATCAGGCAGGCCAAATGTCACCCCACCATAAATGAGGTTTGACGTGGCAGCTAAAGGGCGCACGGAGCGAATGCCGAAGTGCAGCCTTCTCGATCTCGACTCCCGAGAGCCGGTGAGTCCACGCGAGGGATCGTCCCTTGGGCCCCGCACAGACGAAGATTTATGTGGCCACCCACGTTCACAGATTACCGCATAACAGATTGCTCCTCCAAGCAGCTGCTCGGCCACATGCTGCCCGAGTCCACCTCTACGCAGCTTGCCCGCCTGAGTTGCGTTCCTCGGCCACATGCTGCCCGAGTCCACCTCTGCGTGGCCTGCCCACCTGAGTCATGTTCCTCGGCCACATGCTGCCCGAGTCCACCTTTGCACGGCCTGTCCGCCCGAGTCGTGTTCCTCGGCCACATGCGGCCCGAGTCCACCTCTACGCGGTCTGCCCACCTGAGTCGTGTTCCTCGGCCACATGCTGCCCGAGTCCACCCCTGCGTGGCCTGCTCACTTGAGTCGTGTTCCTCGGCCGCAGACCGCACGATTCCTTCACCTCGGCACTACCTGTTCGCCTGAGTCTCCAACCTTGCTTAAATCATAACCCGCAGTTGCACGTCGCACAGGACGACGGGCCGGCAATCGACCATCACGACCCTCCGGAAAACCTTCCCGGTACTAACCAGAAGGAAAACCGACAGGAACAACCACCGAAAACAGAAGCCACGCCTCGGACCCCCCTAGTAACGACCGATGCATGGCTTCCTTCGGGGGAGAGAATGATGAGGGTAATAATAATGATGGGACATGAACCAACGTCATCTACTCCCAGGTGACGTCTCCTAGGTCACACATATCAAGGAGCTACGGGGGTCGCCTGCCTCGGTCTGACTTGACAGCGCTTGGCCGAACCAGACCATAACGCCGACCGAGGCACGTCACCATCCTGCAGGAGCCAAGTCCTTCACGCAACACCAACACCGGTGTCAGACGCCATCAAAGGTATGACCTTGTTCCCTATAAGCGGGCATATCAGGAAATTGTGGCCTTCCCTATAAAAACTCTCGTGTTGGGGAGGGAAAGGGAGGAAGAGAAAATAAGAAAAACCCCCTTAGATTATCAACTGACTTGATCATTGGAGGGGTCGGGCTGAGTTCTCCCGACCCAACCTGTGTGCAGGTACGAAGACGGGGCGCCTCCCTCCGTACGCCCAGGCGAGGAGTCCCCTCCCGGAGAAACCAGAGAGTCCATCGCGATCGGACCAACGCGGTCGGCTACCTCAGCAGTCTCAAGGGACGCTCTAGATGATCTCCGCTCTTTCGGGCCCGAACCCAACCTTGTTGACCTTGACCCGTACGGCATAAAGGTGTTGACACTAACATTTATTATGTTATATTTCAAACTATTTATCAAAAGCACATTTTCAATCAAGATATTCAATTTATTACTAATATTTTCAATGCTAATAATTTTTTTCTTTATTATTATCTCCAAAGGTAATATGTCCTCTCTCTCATATAATGAGCTTTAAGAAATTTATTAGACTTCTCGTTATATACCTTAAGCATCCATTATGAAAATACGATCTTTTGCTCCTAACTTTTATTTAGAGATATACTTACAGGAAAGAGAGGTTTGCTTTAAGTACCCATTTAACTTTTGGTCATTCATGGTTAGATCTACCTTTCTTACATTTTTAAATTTAAATTATTTATAATTCCTTTAGGAACCCAAACTAATTTAGGATGACTATATTTTTAAGAGAACATATGTAAGAATAGTAACCAAACTTTATACAAAAGTTACATTTAATTTTAGAAGGAATATGTAGTGTGAGCCTTTTTACAAATTTAGTTTGCTTTGATATGTGCTACTACTTATAAAACTAATACCTTCTTTTCTAAATATAAAATATCATTCGGTAAGAATCATATCAAGTGATTTATTTCTAATTTTAAAATTTTCTAATATTTATCGTGGAAACTTATTTTCCTTTTTGAAAGATTCTATTATATTATTACTATCAATTGATTCTTCGAAGCAATACTCTAGTTTCTCATTCATGACATTTAGGCCCTTTTTTGTATTTTCTAACATATGTGATTTTTGAAATAACTCCTTTTAAAGTTCAAGATTAGATGATTTTTAATCTTCACATTTAGAGCAAAGAGTATAAGATGTTGACATATATTCATTATGTATGTTTTTTAAGGTATCAAATTCATTAGTAAGTAATGCATGATCCCTTTTTAGTGAATTATAATTCTTATCAATCTTTATAAGTTCATTATATAAATCATGGAATGCTTCATTATGTGATAAGAAAGTTTCGAAAGAATCAAATACCTCATCGTTGAGAGGCATTAAGGCATAATTTATCACTTTTTCTTTAATGGTTTACTCTTCCACTTATATTTACTTAATTTATCCTATGTTGCTTTGAATGTCTTCTTCTTATGGGTTAGTGACTTCTTTTTCAATTGTGGACATTTATTTTTAAAGTATCTCAACTTTTTGTACTTATAACATATGACTATATGTTTCTAAGGCTTACTTTTAGTCTTTCATTCTCTTCTTGCTAGATTTATCTTACTAGTTTGATATTTAGCATTATATCTCTTATCACAAAGTTGGCTAATGCTTATTAAGTTATATTTCAAACTATCTACCAAAAGCATATCTTCAATCAAGAGATTCAATTTATTACTAATATTTTTAATACCAATATTTTTTTCTTTATTACTATCTTCAAAGGTAACATATGATGTCTCGATTGGTGAGCTTTGAGAAATTTATTGGATCTTTGGTTATGTGCCTTAAGCATCTACTACAAAGATATTATCTTTTGCTTGTAGCTCTTATTTGAAGATATACCTACAAGAAAGAAGAGTTTGCTTTAGGTATCCATTTAATTTTAGGTCTTTCAATGTTAGATTTACCTTTCTTACCTTTTAACTTTAAATTATTTATGATTTCTTTAGGAATCCAAACTAATTACAAATGACTATATTTTTAAGAGAGCATATATAAGAATAGTGATCAAACTTTTCACTGAAATTATATTTAACTTTAGAAGAAATATGTAGTGTAAGTCCTTTCAAATTCAGTTAGCTTTTGATATGTACCTACTCATGAAACTAATACATTCTTTTCTAAATATAAAACCTTATTTAGTAAGAATTATATCAAGTAATTTATTTCTATTTTTTTTTTTTTTGTTTACTGTAGAAACTTGTTTTACTTTTTAAGAGATTCTATTATATTATTACTATCAATTGATTCTTCTAAGCAATATTCTAGTTTATCGTTCATGACATTTAGGTCCTTTTTTATATTTTCTAAAGCATGTGATTTTTAAAATAACTCCTTTCTAAGTTCATGATTAGATGGTTTTAAATGTTCACATTTAGAGCAAAGAGTATAAGATGTTGATATATATTTGTTATGCATAATTTTTAATGTATCAAATTCATTAATAAGTAATGCATGATCTCCTTTTAGTGAATTATAATTTTTATCAATCTTTATAAGTTCATTATATAAATCATGAAATGCTTCAAGTAATTCTTTATGCGATAAGGAAGTTTCAAGAGTGTCAAATACCTCATCGTTAAGTGGCATTAAAGAATAATTTGTCACTCTTTCTTTAATGGTTTACTCTTCTACTTCTACTCACTTGATTCATCGCATGTTGCTTTGAATGTTTTTTCTTTTTTTGAGTTAGTGACTTCTCCTTTAATTGTGGACATTCATTTTTAAAGTGTTTTGATTTTTTACACTCGTAGCATATGACTATATTTTTCTTGTGCTCGCTTTTATTCTTTACTTCTCTTCTTGTTAGATTGGTCTTGTTTTTCCTTATAAACTTTTTGAATCCTTTTTGTAATAAGCCTTATGTCTTTATCATTGTCACTTGAACTTTCGCTCGAGTAATCTTCCTTGGATTTGAGAGTTATATCATTCCTTTTCTTTCAAAGGTTTTTCTCTTTTTCATCATAAACTTTGTATATCATTTCATAGGTCATTAAAGATCCTATAAATTCTTCAAGAGGAAGATTATTCAAGTCTTTAGCTTCTTAGATTGCCATTACCTTTGAATTTTAACCTTTAGGAAAAGACTTTAAGAGTAAACCATTAACAATAAGAAGATTAATTTAAGATTACTATAGTTTCACTAAGAGCCTTTAATCTATTAACAACATTCATAAAATAGGTGTACATGCCACCAATATATTCATTTTAAATAAATCATAACTATGAATAAGAAGATTAATTTTAAATTTTTTTACTCTATTGGTTCCTTCATGTGTGGCTTCAAGGATATGCCATATATCATGTGTGGTATCACAAGTAGAAACTTGATTAAATTTAATTTTTCGACCGAGCTGACAGATAATAACCCCTAGACCCCTTGGAAAGACGGAAACAAGACAGGAAAACGGACCGAGTTGGAGTGATATTGGCGTAGTGACACTCCCCCAAGAATGCCACCAAATAGCGCCAGGAGTTCGGCGCCATCTGTGACGGAGAAATGTGCCACCAGGAAATACAGGAGCTAATGATAGGGTGCAAAGGGAAGTGTAACCCCGCCTCGAGGGCATCCAGGGTTAAGGCGAAACCCTTGGGGATCGAGTCATACGCCCATTGCCCCGGCTTGGGGGCGACAATAACATAGTCCTCCGGGATGCTATAGTGCTCCCGAAGGTTGCCGAGTGACATCTTGCTCACGGTGGAGTCGAGGTCGTGTGGCCACATCAAGGGTTCAAGGGCCCAAGCCGCCTTCTCGTTCGATGACAAGTCGGGGCTCGATTGCGACATTTTTTCGTCGACATTACTAGAAGAGGAAGGAGAAGAGGGTAAGGTCGAGGAGGAGGGGGAGGCCATCCTTACTAACCTTCAGAAGGAGAGGTAGGAGGGCCGACTAGAACAGAAGTAACGGGGTCCGAAAGGGGCGATTGAACAGATGGCCAGTAGGAGGTGTGCGGGGAACCAACTGCGCGCTATTTATAGAGAAGACCCCGCTGGTAGCGACCCTTCGCCTCCAGGGGAGTGGGCGACAACCCATCGGCGCCCTTCCCACAAAGCACGTCGCATCAGGCAGGCCAAATGTCACCCCACCATAAATGAGGTTTGACGTGGCAGCTAAAGGGCGCACGGAGCGAATGCCGAAGTGCAGCCTTCTCGATCTCGACTCCCGAGAGCCGGTGAGTCCACGCGAGGGATCGTCCCTTGGGCCCCGCACAGACGAAGATTTATGTGGCCACCCACGTTCACAGATTACCGCATAACAGATTGCTCCTCCAAGCAGCTGCTCGGCCACATGCTGCCCGAGTCCACCTCTACACGGCCTGTCCGCCCGAGTCATGTTCCTCGGCCACATGCTGCCCAAGTCCACCTTTGCACGGCCTGTCCGCCCGAGTCGTGTTCCTCGGCCACATGCGGCCCGAGTCCACCTCTACGCGGTCTGCCCACCTGAGTCGTGTTCCTCGGCCACATGCTGCCCGAGTCCACCCCTGCGTGGCCTGCTCACTTGAGTCGTGTTCCTCGGCCGCAGACCGCACGATTCCTTCACCTCGGCACTACCTGTTCGCCTGAGTCTCCAACCTTGCTTAAATCATAACCCGCAGTTGCACGTCGCACAGGACGACGGGCCGGCAATCGACCATCACGACCCTCCGGAAAACCTTCCCGGTACTAACCAGAAGGAAAACCGACAGGAACAACCACCGAAAACAGAAGCCACGCCTCGGACCCCCCTAGTAACGACCGATGCATGGCTTCCTTCGGGGGAGAGAATGATGAGGGTAATAATAATGATGGGACATGAACCAACGTCATCTACTCCCAGGTGACGTCTCCTAGGTCACACATATCAAGGAGCTACGGGGGTCGCCTGCCTCGGTCTGACTTGACAGCGCTTGGCCGAACCAGACCATAACGCCGACCGAGGCACGTCACCATCCTGCAGGAGCCAAGTCCTTCACGCAACACCAACACCGGTGTCAGACGCCATCAAAGGTATGACCTTGTTCCCTATAAGCGGGCATATCAGGAAATTGTGGCCTTCCCTATAAAAACTCTCGTGTTGGGGAGGGAAAGGGAGGAAGAGAAAATAAGAAAAACCCCCTTAGATTATCAACTGACTTGATCATTGGAGGGGTCGGGCTGAGTTCTCCCGACCCAACCTGTGTGCAGGTACGAAGACGGGGCGCCTCCCTCCGTACGCCCAGGCGAGGAGTCCCCTCCCGGAGAAACCAGAGAGTCCATCGCGATCGGACCAACGCGGTCGGCTACCTCAGCAGTCTCAAGGGACGCTCTAGATGATCTCCGCTCTTTCGGGCCCGAACCCAACCTTGTTGACCTTGACCCGTACGGCATAAAGGTGTTGACACTAACATTTATTATGTTATATTTCAAACTATTTATCAAAAGCACATTTTCAATCAAGATATTCAATTTATTACTAATATTTTCAATGCTAATAATTTTTTTCTTTATTATTATCTCCAAAGGTAATATGTCCTCTCTCTCATATAATGAGCTTTAAGAAATTTATTAGACTTCTCGTTATATACCTTAAGCATCCATTATGAAAATACGATCTTTTGCTCCTAACTTTTATTTAGAGATATACTTACAGGAAAGAGAGGTTTGCTTTAAGTACCCATTTAACTTTTGGTCATTCATGGTTAGATCTACCTTTCTTACATTTTTAAATTTAAATTATTTATAATTCCTTTAGGAACCCAAACTAATTTAGGATGACTATATTTTTAAGAGAACATATGTAAGAATAGTAACCAAACTTTATACAAAAGTTACATTTAATTTTAGAAGGAATATGTAGTGTGAGCCTTTTTACAAATTTAGTTTGCTTTGATATGTGCTACTACTTATAAAACTAATACCTTCTTTTCTAAATATAAAATATCATTCGGTAAGAATCATATCAAGTGATTTATTTCTAATTTTAAAATTTTCTAATATTTATCGTGGAAACTTATTTTCCTTTTTGAAAGATTCTATTATATTATTACTATCAATTGATTCTTCGAAGCAATACTCTAGTTTCTCATTCATGACATTTAGGCCCTTTTTTGTATTTTCTAACATATGTGATTTTTGAAATAACTCCTTTTAAAGTTCAAGATTAGATGATTTTTAATCTTCACATTTAGAGCAAAGAGTATAAGATGTTGACATATATTCATTATGTATGTTTTTTAAGGTATCAAATTCATTAGTAAGTAATGCATGATCCCTTTTTAGTGAATTATAATTCTTATCAATCTTTATAAGTTCATTATATAAATCATGGAATGCTTCATTATGTGATAAGAAAGTTTCGAAAGAATCAAATACCTCATCGTTGAGAGGCATTAAGGCATAATTTATCACTTTTTCTTTAATGGTTTACTCTTCCACTTATATTTACTTAATTTATCCTATGTTGCTTTGAATGTCTTCTTCTTATGGGTTAGTGACTTCTTTTTCAATTGTGGACATTTATTTTTAAAGTATCTCAACTTTTTGTACTTATAACATATGACTATATGTTTCTAAGGCTTACTTTTAGTCTTTCATTCTCTTCTTGCTAGATTTATCTTACTAGTTTGATATTTAGCATTATATCTCTTATCACAAAGTTGGCTAATGCTTATTAAGTTATATTTCAAACTATCTACCAAAAGCATATCTTCAATCAAGAGATTCAATTTATTACTAATATTTTTAATACCAATATTTTTTTCTTTATTACTATCTTCAAAGGTAACATATGATGTCTCGATTGGTGAGCTTTGAGAAATTTATTGGATCTTTGGTTATGTGCCTTAAGCATCTACTACAAAGATATTATCTTTTGCTTGTAGCTCTTATTTGAAGATATACCTACAAGAAAGAAGAGTTTGCTTTAGGTATCCATTTAATTTTAGGTCTTTCAATGTTAGATTTACCTTTCTTACCTTTTAACTTTAAATTATTTATGATTTCTTTAGGAATCCAAACTAATTACAAATGACTATATTTTTAAGAGAGCATATATAAGAATAGTGATCAAACTTTTCACTGAAATTATATTTAACTTTAGAAGAAATATGTAGTGTAAGTCCTTTCAAATTCAGTTAGCTTTTGATATGTACCTACTCATGAAACTAATACATTCTTTTCTAAATATAAAACCTTATTTAGTAAGAATTATATCAAGTAATTTATTTCTAATTTTAATTTTTTTTTTTGTTTACTGTAGAAACTTGTTTTACTTTTTAAGAGATTCTATTATATTATTACTATCAATTGATTCTTCTAAGCAATATTCTAGTTTATCGTTCATGACATTTAGGTCCTTTTTTATATTTTCTAAAGCATGTGATTTTTAAAATAACTCCTTTCTAAGTTCATGATTAGATGGTTTTAAATGTTCACATTTAGAGCAAAGAGTATAAGATGTTGATATATATTTGTTATGCATAATTTTTAATGTATCAAATTCATTAATAAGTAATGCATGATCTCCTTTTAGTGAATTATAATTTTTATCAATCTTTATAAGTTCATTATATAAATCATGAAATGCTTCAAGTAATTCTTTATGCGATAAGGAAGTTTCAAGAGTGTCAAATACCTCATCGTTAAGTGGCATTAAAGAATAATTTGTCACTCTTTCTTTAATGGTTTACTCTTCTACTTCTACTCACTTGATTCATCGCATGTTGCTTTGAATGTTTTTTCTTTTTTTGAGTTAGTGACTTCTTCTTTAATTGTGGACATTCATTTTTAAAGTGTTTTGATTTTTTACACTCGTAGCATATGACTATATTTTTCTTGTGCTCGCTTTTATTCTTTACTTCTCTTCTTGTTAGATTGGTCTTGTTTTTCCTTATAAACTTTTTGAATCCTTTTTGTAATAAGCCTTATGTCTTTATCATTGTCACTTGAACTTTCGCTCGAGTAATCTTCCTTGGATTTGAGAGTTATATCATTCCTTTTCTTTCAAAGGTTTTTCTCTTTTTCATCATAAACTTTGTATATCATTTCATAGGTCATTAAAGATCCTATAAATTCTTCAAGAGGAAGATTATTCAAGTCTTTAGCTTCTTAGATTGCCATTACCTTTGAATTTTAACCTTTAGGAAAAGACTTTAAGAGTAAACCATTAACAATAAGAAGATTAATTTAAGATTACTATAGTTTCACTAAGAGCCTTTAATCTATTAACAACATTCATAAAATAGGTGTACATGCCACCAATATATTCATTTTAAATAAATCATAACTATGAATAAGAAGATTAATTTTAAATTTTTTTACTCTATTGGTTCCTTCATGTGTGGCTTCAAGGATATGCCATATATCATGTGTGGTATCACAAGTAGAAACTTGATTAAATTTAATTTTTATCTAAGATACAAAATAAAATATTCATAGCTTTAGCATTTAAATAAAATATATTTTTTAAATTCATTCCATTCGTTTATCGATTTAAAAGATTTTTGAAATCCAAACTCAATAATACTCCATAAATCAAAATCCATGGAAAGAAAAAAATCATTATTCATGTTTTTCAATAGGTGTAGTTCATCCCATTGAATATAGGAAGATGAGTGATAGAGTGATCCCATGATACCAATTGAACATAAATTTAAATCATCTTTAATTTTGAACTTAATAAATTAGATTTAAATGATGATTTTACTCCCTAAATCAATTTAGATGTATTTACTCTCGAAGAAATCTTATTTAAGGAATGAAAGTATATATATACACATCCTAGGAAGTAAATTATTGATGATGCATCAAACAATGTTCAAGCTTGTTTTTCTTTAAAAATTATTTATGCAAATACCTTTTTTTATCTCAAATTGAGTATAAATGCATTGATGATACTCTTATAGATAACTCATAGGTCTTAGCAATGTATGAAGAGCTGAATCAATTTGAAAGAAATAAAATTTAAATTATTATTCCTAGACTTAGCGATCATCTTGTAATTGATAATTAATAGATCATTATGAATAAATAAGATGAAAAAGGTATCATGTTTTAAAATAAGGTTAGATTAGTGGCTAAGGATTTCAACCAAGAAGAATGTATAGACTATAAAAAAAACTTCGCTCTTATAGTTAAACTTAAAGTCATAAGGATGCTCATTGCCTATACATATTTTAAAATTTTAAATTACTTTAAATAGATATTAAAAGTACTTTTCTTTATGATTTTATTTTTGAAGAAGTTTATGTTAAATAATCACCCAGATTTAAAAATATTTTTTTCTAAATTATGTTTATAAATTGTCTTAAAGCTCTCTATAGATTGAAACAAGCCCCTAAGACTTGGTATGAAAGACTTAGCTTTTTTTTATTCAAAATAATTTTTTAAAAAATAATGATGACATCATATTATTTATTAAATATTTTGATAATAATTTTTTTATTTTTTAAATTTATATTGATGATATTATTTTTGATATTACTAATGAATCTTTATGTGAATCATTTGCTAAGAGTATAAGTGAAGAATTTAAAATGAACTTGATGGGTGAATTGATATTTTTCTTAGGTCCGTAAATTAAATAACTAAATGATGAAATTTTCATTAGTCAAACCAAGTATACGCATGACCTATCGGAATAATTTTACATGAGTAATGTTAAGGCTATTAATACACCAATGAGCATCTCTACTAGCTATGAATAATGAAATATAATGCTTTAATCAAAAGAATTATAGAGGCATAGTTTACTATGTCTTACTACAATCAGACCTAATATAATATTTAATGTTGAGCTTTAGGTAAGATTTCAATTTAATCCCAAACCATCTCACTATAAAATAATAATAATAATTAAATACTTAAAAGGAACATCAAATATGGTATTATGATATCTTAAATATAATAATTTTAATATAATTATTTATATTGATACTGATTTTTTAAGACATAGAATAGATAGAAAAAATATCTTTAGAAGTTGTCAGGTCATACACTTATTTCTTCATCATTTAATAAGCAAAACTCTATTTATTCGAATTATCTACAATGCTGAATACGTTACGATAAGTGCAAGTAATCAGGGATCATATATTGACATTAGATATTATTTTATCAGGGATCATATTATCAATCATAATATATCTTTAGATTTTATTAATATAAAATATTAACTAGTAAACATTTTTACTAAACCCTTGAGTGAGAAATAATTAGGTATGTTAAACTTATTTGAATGATTCTTGATCATATTTTGAACATGGGTTTAAAAAAAAAGGTTGATAGTAGCACCACTAGATTGATGGTTCCACTTGCAGTAAATAATAGCACCATTAGATCAATGGTTCCACTTGTAGTAACATTACCCAAGCTAGCAGTACCACCACAAAAGATGTGAACCTAATCTCCTTTTATTTCCTTTCTCCTAATCCCTTTTTATTTAGGTATTTTAGATTGTCACCACATGAGTAAAAGTGGTAGCTATGCTTATCTTTTCTTTTTGATGCTGCTTTATGATACTTTTATCATTTCCTTTTAATTGATATTACACATTGATAATAATCTAATTTTTGTAATGATTACTACTGAACTAACTAGAATTTATGATTAAATTATTTTAACTTAATTCAAGGCTAGCATTGAAAAGGTATTATTTTAACTTAATTCTAGACTTCATGCTAAAGGTTTAGACATCATACCGGAAGAAATAAATATTGTATTGGAAGATCGGACATTGTGGTGAAGACATGCCAAAATGAGCAAGTGATATGTCGAGGATCAAACAATGTATTGAAGGTTCATATGAAGGGCCCTAAGATTAGAAAATATATCAAAAGCTTTGATGTTATGCCAGATGAAGTTGTTAAGTCAAGATTAAAATGTTCTATATCAATTTGAGTCATTTTGGGCTAATTTTGAGCCCAAGTTTACAACAACCTTTTGAGCTTGAGTTTGGGCCATAATTAAACCCATTAGAAGGCCAAACAAGTAGCTTATATTATGCCTAGATAGTGGTATCATCAGGTCTATATGGTAGTACTACCTAAATCAACCGATAACACAAAAAAGTGTTACAAGCACTATTGACGGTAGTACTTTCAGTTCAAGCGATAGTAACACCTAAGATGGTAGCAGCACGAATCGAAATTTAAATTTTATGATGGTGGTGCCATTAGAGTCTAGATCTGTTACTCATATTAAAAGTTACTATGATAATTCTACCTAATGTCAATAGTATGCTTATACCTTGAATTTTAAAATTTTAAATTTTTAGTTCTAATTTTAAAGCCTTTTAGAACTTAGAAATATCCCACTCGGACTTAGTTGATGAAACATCCATTTCTGACATAGTATAAGTGTTGTAAGCTCTTTTTTTAAACATAGTTTGAGTCTCTTTCTCTTAAGTTTAGTTATAATACTAAGTTGTCGGGGTGAGAGATCTATTATAAAAACTAAGTGTGAAGATTATCTCGAATAAGAAGAAAGTTATAATATAAGTAGTTGATTTTCATCTATTAGAAAAAAGATCAATTGTAAAAGTCGCTAGCCTTGAGAAAAGAAAATTCAAGAAAGGATAAAGGTTAGGAAGATCAAACCATTATAAATTAGTTTATCTCTCTTTACTTGTCTTTTATTTATAACTTAATATTATTCTCTTTACTGTAACTTTTACTTGATCAATTGAGTTTTCAAAATATATTATTTTTTTATCAAATTTTAAAATTGCTAGTCATAGGTGCCTTGTAAGCCAATCACGTGAGTGATGGCATGTGTGACTTGACATGCAGTCTTTTTGCTTATTATTATTATTTGGTATTTTATCACTTTATATTACATGTTGCATGAATATATTATGATGTCCATGAATCTATGCAATGAGAATCAGATCGTAATGAAATCATGATAATGAGACTGATTCGCCTTTAAACATGATAATGGATCGTGATGAGATAATGATAATGAGAATTAGATCTTGATAAGATCACGATAATGGGAATTAGATTCTTCGGGAGAATTCAATTAAAGCGAGACTCGAGTAGAAACTGTATGAGCCTAATAGTACCATATGGTATACGGTCTCTAAAGTATTAGATGGATGAGGGCCAATAGATACACAGTAACTAAGGACAGATAGGTCCAAAGGATTGGATTCTCTTGTATCATTTGGGGACTGCGACGTAGTGGTCTAGTACGTCCGCAAACGATGAGTCGAGTGAATTATTATGGAGATAATAATTTATTGAGCCAGAAGGAGTTCTGACATATATAACTTATGACCAGCTCGATATTGGGCCTAGAGGATCACACATATATGATAGGCGTTACGACGAGTAAAGGTTTAGATATGAAATACCCGTTTTAGCCTCTATTTTATTACATATCCAATAAGCCCCTAAATTATAAAATCCTATGTATGAAATCAAATAAGAGATTATTGAATAAAGATCTACTAATCTAAGAGGTTTGGATAGTTTGATGAAGATCCAATACTCAATAGGGCATATGCAAATATATATATATATATATATATAAATATATGTATATATGTATATACATATATATACATATATGT
>LVTN01001099.1:49524-98211 GCA_001649415.1 Musa itinerans
ATGTATATATATATGTATATATATATATATACATATATATCTATATATGTATATATATATATATATATATAACGGGCACGATCTGAGAAAACCCAAACTATGAGGATTTTCTCAGAAAATTGCTCATAAACAAAGGTAAACATGTTATTTTCTTCGTAATTAGTTAGTTATAATGTGATGTACAACAGCGATCCCTTGATCCGGTTCTTACATTTCTCTTAGTCGATCTCCTCATACATGACATACTCTCCCCGATCCCTTCAGGTGGTAGAGAAGGGAAACACAGATTTCTTTCCATCATCAAGATCCCTTTGCCTTTGTCGGCCCGATTTGATCCCCTCCCCGCGTGTATGTGTGTTTTGGAGCCGCAGATTTAGTCCTTAGGGTATCAGGTTGACCGGTTCCCCCGAGGCGATGGCAGACATGGATCGATCGGCCGAGGATTTATGCCCAGTGATCAAAGGTGAGCCCTGTTGTAATCGAATTAACTTGTAATTTCTGTAACTGTGAAGGTTTTTGTACTGAGGAGGAGTATTTGTTCGGCAATATTTGGATTTTTGTTTCGCTTTGTCTCTTATTTTCTTCTTGTTTTGTAGCTTCTTCGGGATTAGTTGGATTGAAAGATATCTTCATGGCTACGCGCATGGGTTTCATCCTTGTAAAGTGTGAGGGCATATCTTTTGAGATGGGTGAAGATGTTTGTTCATTGGTGGAAATAAGGAAAAAATCATTTGGCATTTGATTATGGTGATCAAGCCAAACTGACATGTCAAATTTGACGTCTTAAGTTTTAGAGAGATGTTAGGAAAGTTGGGCAGGTACGTAGGTGCATGAATTAGCATTAAATGCATTAATTCATAATCCGCTAGTCCTCATAGATCGATCTCATATCATGTGACATTGAAGCCCAACTCGATCTTGCAAATATCAATCATTTTGGTGAACTCTTAAATCAATGTCAAGGTTAATATTAAAGATATGGCCAAGCATCTTAACAACTAGTAGAATGCAGGCTTTTTCCAATCTTAGTAACTTCTGAAATATTCCACATTTTCAATTTTTTTTTCCTTTTTGTAAAACTAGTTTGGACCGTTGGTACAAGTTTGAAGTTGGCATCAATCTCATCCGCAAATTACTTTTTGAGTATCCAATGGTAGCGTTTGTAATTGAATCTTGTTTTAGCTCCATTCCTTTGTCAAGCTGTAAACTGATTTATATACGTAATTACTAGTAAATGGTTGGGATAGTTTTCCTTATTGGCACAAGGGCTTGTGCAGTAATTTTCAGCAAACTTGGAGATGTCATTACCCTTTTCAAATGTCTAGAGACAACTTCATCGTCCTTTGTAACACTACCACGAAAAGATATTGGCTGTTTTTGGTTGATTCCTACTTTTATTCTTGAAGTTTCTTCTGTAGGATCATTGAGCTTTGGATAACAGATGATTGT
Source organism: Musa itinerans (assembly GCA_001649415.1). Classification (NCBI taxonomy): domain Eukaryota; kingdom Viridiplantae; phylum Streptophyta; class Magnoliopsida; order Zingiberales; family Musaceae; genus Musa; species Musa itinerans. The sequence continues at coordinate 50,974 of LVTN01001099.1, forward strand.
ATATCCTGGAGACTGTAAGTCATACATTGGGGCTAAACAAAATATGCATTGGTTCTGAATTTCACCATCCTTCTTTCAATCAATGGATAGAGTTCAATTAAAGCCTAAGGAAATATTCAAAATTTGAGATTGTTTAGCTAAGAGGGATTTTCAAAGGAGTTCTTAGTGTCATTGCTGTTGTTGGTAATAGAGGTGTTAATGGAGAGAACAGCCTGAACAGTCAAAATAATGAGGCCTTGTTTGTCTTTGTTTAGCAAAAGACGAGCATATGTTGTCAAAATCCCTAGAGCATATGTTGTTTATCCTTCTAAGATGCATCAGATGCTTTTGGAAGTTTCAATGATAAATTACTAGCAAAAGTGGTAGCAGTCACTTTGCAAGTATTAAAGAGTCGTGCTACTAAAGATTTGCAAGTTGTAGCAATTTAATGATTTGCAAACTGGGCAATTTAAACTTTGATTAGTAAACATGTATAATGGTTTGATTTTAACTTTATCATTAATTTGATGTTGTTTTAGGTAAATGAACATGATATTTTAATCAGATGTAATGGTATGAATTTGATGTGACCAATACACCTGGATGGTACGAGATTCAAACCTTGGTCTGATCCACTCTTGAGGGCTTGTTGTTGATTGGTCGCAGTCAAGCTAAATCAGTTTGTAAAGTTCATTCTAGGTCAATTTTGATTGTGGTAGCTTCATCTCATTATCTCATCATTTTAAAACCTCTCAAGGAAAATATCATAGTTCGGCAATTTGGCTATCAAACGCCGGACTCTTTGTGATATCTGCTCTTGTATTTTGCTTCTGATTTCAGGCCCTTTAGTTATGAGCAACTTTTCATCTTTGGATCTTTCTAGCTATAGCACATTGTATAAGCTAAATATCTCAACATGTAGAAGTGGACTTATGTTGCCTCGATATTTGTATTATTAGGAACATATGCATATTATTGAATAATTAATTATATTTTCGTTTTTTGATTGAAATCATGTTCCATATTTTTTTTTACTGCAGAGTCTCTTAGCTAGGTGTCGTTTCTTTGTCTCATGTATTTCTTGAATTTCTTTGGCTTTTTCAGTTTTTATTTTATTTTGTGTTTTTTTAGCTTTTAGATTTGCAATCAAACAAACAATTTAGCAGTCCAATCTGACCATCCAGCCCATTCCTTGCTATCCTTTAAAACCTCTCTCAGGGGACACACATTCTGATATTGATGATAAGTCCAATTTGTTCCGTGACTTTATACTAATGTTGCTTCATTGCCATTTCAATGAATAATTGTAATTAGTTAATGGATCTGGTGGCTTGCCAAAGTATGATGGTACATTTCTAGGCTATGTGGCTATGAGTTGTCTGTGATAACTGTTTTTGTTGGTTACTTGCATAATCTAGCCTAGTATGTCAGATTATAGAGGCATGAATTGCTAACTGTAGATATTAGTTTCCCTTTTGACAACAATGGATGTTAAACATCCTAGGCAATTTTCATGTGCCTCTCCATCTATTATCTTGAACATGCAGTTTATTTACATTAATTCCTTTACAATGATTAGTTGGAAAAAGGAAGCAGCAGCATAATGATGGCTTCTCTCAGTTTACTAATGATGAAGTTGGAATTATGGATTTTATTGATTCTTAATAGTTGGCGAGCTGTTATAGTCTACATTCATATGAAAAATTTCTGCTTGTTTACTTGAAAAGATTTAAAAGAATGGCAAGAACAAAAACGAAAAGAAAATAAGGGTAGGTAAAAGAAGATTAAGCAATGAGAGAAGAGAAGAAAAGAGGCAAGAGTAGACGGGATACCTTTAAATTATTTATCATGGTCTCTCCACTTTTGGGGAGAGAAAAAGAAGTTTTAGATAGAACTACAGAAAAGACAGGTTGGGAGAGAACTTTGTTCTTTCTGTTTTCCTATACTTCTAATGTTTGTAACCAAATGAGAGAAGTTGTTTCTATCCACACTTATCTAATTATTCTTGTCAAACAAGAGAAAGCATCTTTCTCTATTTTTTCTTCTCTTCTCCCAACCTCCAACTTCTCTCCTCCCTGAAAGACTGATATTGTGCTTGATATAATTGCAAACATTTAACTTTTAAACCTTCCTATATCTAACGTGAATTTTTGTTGGACTCTGTTTTTATCTGCTTGTGCTCTATTAAATATGGTGAGCTACAAGAAATTTTGACCGCTGAATGAGTTGCCTTTGGCTGGTCAAGCCTGATCCTGCAGGCATCTTGATTAACTGAGAGTCTAAATGTAGGGCTCTATATTTTTCTTAGAATATATCTGCTGAGAGGAGTCTCACAAACTAGAACACATAAATCTTGTCTCTGATGTTGTTTCCCCTTTTATTTTTTAAGGTTAGGTCTTATAGAAGAGTCCCTAAGCAATTCTTAATATTTGATTTTTGTATATTTTACCTTACAAAATTGTGGTTATGATAAGATAGGCAACAACTGGCAACAGTCTATTAGATGTTATAAGTTGAGAGGGGTCCCTATTTAGGTTTTGAGTTCTTTTAGCTGTTCAATGAAACGTTAAGCCTAATAAATAATTGGTGCTTTCATTTAAATTGTTCCTTTTGTAATATTTGATTTTAAGAGGCATAATTAGTAAAATTGCATATAAACTTCTCATCTGGACTTTTTTTCACCTTAGTTTTCTAAATTTTATAATAAGATACATGAATCTTAAAGATTAATGTAATTCCATCAACCACATTCAGTGCTTTTACAAGTGCTCCACAGTCAAAGCAAATGTTCATTTACATCTCATAGCATTTTTTTTGGAACAGGAATAATAAACGATTTGAAATTTGACCATTGTATGATGTTTTAATGAAAATGCTATCTGTTCCTAAAAAAATCTAACAATGTTTAATCATTTAGATATTTTATATCTTAATCTTGCAATATTCTTCTGCAGAACTTAAGGAGAAACATCAAAGAGATCTACAGAAATTGACATTGACAACTCAACCTTTCAAGACATTGCAGCTCTTCTTTTTTGCCATATTGCAATACCTTAAGCAGACACTTCTATATGTTTTAAAGAAAGGTGGTTGGCTTATGGGTTTGACTATCTTGTTAACAGCTTTTGGTCTCTTTCTTGTGAATGGTGATGGCACCAACGAGAAGGTATTTGTCCCTTGAATTATTATGTTCTTCTTTAGGAAATCAATTTTCTAATGTTGCAATGTTATTGTATTCACTCTCTCGGACATCCAACATTGTACTGGATGGAAACAATAATAGTAGTTGTGTTCTATCTGTGGAGGTTGCTTAAGTAACTTAGAGATTATTAGTATTCAATGAGATGATAAATTCTCTCGTCTGTTGGAATTATAACAAGGTTTACTAGTTTGTTCAATCTATTGTGAATTTTAGTTGACCTTGATACTTTGTTGTTGAAATAAATTTATTATTTTATTTGTTGTTCACCGTGTCCACTTCAATGATGGCAGCATGTTCAGGAGTTCATTCGCTATACAAGATTTGGTTTGTGGTGGGTGGCACTTGGTGTGGCATCATCAATTGGGCTGGGTAAGTGTATGTTGCAAGTAGGAGTTTAGTGAATTAGGTTGAACAGATTGATTTTGGCTGATTGGCTGATAATAGTCTGAAAAGAACGTCCATATAAGAGACATCTTAATGATCATATTGGTCCACAATACATCTTTTCTCTGGTTAACTTTAATGGTATAGCCTGTGTGTGATTCAGTAGATCGAGAAAAACTTATCTAGATATTTTGCAGCTCCAAGGCTAATACACAATGAAATAATGTTTGAAGTGAGCAACGGAACCAAAATAACAAAGATGACTGTTGCATAGGCTTAATTTTGCACATCTGTATATGACTGTTAATTGTCTTCATTAGATGCCTTGACTCCATTAGAGCCATCTTATAATTAAATAATTCTTATTTGTTTAATGCACAAAATAATTCATGTGCTTGATTTTTTAATTAAATAATTAAATAATCAAAATAAGATGCATGAAAGTTCATGTGCTTCTTAACACTAATTAAATAATTCTAGGCTTCATGACTTTTGTATTCATCTGTTGTATGAGATATGGAACTGGTTCATCATGATGCATAACTTTTCTTGCTTTTTTCAGGGTCTGGATTGCACACATTTGTGTTGTATCTGGGTCCCCATATTGCATTTTTTACAATCAAGGCCATGAAGTGTGGCCGAGTTGATCTTAAAAGTGCCCCATATGATACAATACAGTTGAAAAGGCGACCATCATGGCTTGAAAAGAACTGTTCTGAGTTCGGTCCGCCATTATATCAATCATTACCTGGTTCCCTAGTTAAGGTTCCAATCAGCAGTATACTCCCTCAGGTTCAGCTAGAGGCCATTCTTTGGGGTTTGGGTACTGCCCTTGGAGAGCTTCCTCCTTATTTCATCTCAAGAGCAGGTATCCTTTCTATCTGCATTACATACACCATGATTTAGATTCTTGTGATATGGCATCTTTGTGCAGTGTTTTTTGTTATTGTTTTAGAGCTAAAGTAATATCATTTACTTTTACATGGTCTTCATGCCTATATTAGCAATATCGTTCTATAATATTATTGTGTCATTAATCTACAATTGAAGTGAAAATTTTTCAAAGCCAAACTTTTGGAGAAATTCTTTAGCAAATACCACATATACTGCAAGTAGGACGATCAAATTTTGGGTATCTGTATGGACATAGGAAGATTTATCTGGGAAGTAATAATTTTATTTTGTCATCTCTTCATCTCTAATGAGATTTGATTTGAAGGTACAAAGATACTGAGCTCAAACCTTCAAAAGAAAAAAGGATGGACTAAATGACTTATGCGTAAAATCAGACTTTCATACCTTGATCAGTTCTTTAACTGTTTGAGTTTTAGTGCAATCAGCTATACTAAAGTATATTAATACAAGATATGTGTTCTATGGAATTTGTTGGTGTTCATATAGAATTATGAAAACTAAGTACGTCATTCAGTGCAAGAGAAGAGGATAAAACCTTTTATTGTGATCTAGCATCACTTGTCTAGGCTATCTTTGTTAGTACTTTTACTAATTTTTCACATCTAGTTGTTCTTTATCAACATGAGAAAGGATTATTTTTTTGCAATTTTATTCAGAGTGAAAAGTATATTTAAATGTCATATAGACTTAGTATAGGGCAGATTTTACTCCCTAACTTGATAGAAATAAGAAAAAGTTGAACTTAACTCTTTGAGATAAGAAGTGGGACTTCATCTTCCAATGGATCCTTTATTTCTTGGCATTAGTGGAGTTGTGTTTGTGCATTCATGATCAAAGAAAAGAATAGTTGATTGATGATGCCAAGATGGCAATTACAAAGACTAGTGGGCAGCTGCATTTATATGGTACTGAGAGGTACTATTGCAAGTTGGGAAATGAAGAATACTACTCTTGGGCCTGTATGAATTTGTTGTCACTAACTTCATGGTATGTAGCCAGTATGTGTCTAAGACTCTAGGGCACTTGATACCAGTACTGATGCTAGTAAGCTATTGGCATGAATATGTGCCTGTTACCACAATACCAAGCTATTAGATTGCTACCTTTTCTCATAGTTTAGATTAAGGTTTTCCATCTGTTTATGGACATCAGGCCTTTAAACATGGTCTTTCGAAAGAGCTATAAGCCTATAACAGACGTGCCTGTGATATGATAATATGCCATCAGATTTTTCATCACAAAATAAATGCTGTTATCATGGACTGGATCATGTACGGTGGATAATTTCTTGATAACCATAAGTTTGAAGGAACTAAATGCAGAATGCAACTTTGTCATCCAAATCAGCAATGGTGCATCGACTGAATGGACGATATTGAGTAGCTAAGTATTAGATTCGCTTTATCATCTTTCTTAGATATATCATTGTTATCCTCTTTCTTTTTTTTTCATTTTACTCTAAACAAAATCTTCATTTTTATTGTTATATTCTATGATATGGTATTTTGCTTAGTTAAGTATCCGGGATTTATAGGCATTTACAGTTTTGGTAATCTTTTCCTACTGATATCTTATTTTAATTCCAATCTTAGAATGGTCAGTTTGATATCAGTTTGTCTAACACAAAAGGCAATGCAGCATGCTTGTCTGGAAGCAATTTGGAAATGGAGGAGATTAATCCGGCTTCATCAACAGATGGTTTTGTATCTTCTTCTTTGAAGCAAATTAAGATCTGGCTACTCACTCACTCTCAGCATCTTAACTTCCTGACAATATTAGTACTTGCTTCAGTAAGCTTCCTCTCTTTTCCAAGTAACAAGTATAATATTTCACCTGCATATTACATGCATATTCTCCCAAGTATTTATCTTAAAAATTGTTTCTTTCAGATCTCGAATAGGTAGTCAGCGGGCTCAATAGTAGTTCCATTGAGGATAAATGTTCCTTTTTGTCCTTCTTCTTGTTGAATTTTAGTTCTTAATAAGTAAACAGTTTTCTAATTGAAGAAATTATCAGTTCCTAGTATTTTTTTAGTAGAGCTTCCAGAGTTGCATACAAGATTCTTACATGAAAATTGCATCACTATCCTGTAAATGGTGCTGCAATTTAGGTGCCGAACCCACTTTTTGATCTCGCTGGTATCATGTGTGGGCAATTTGGAATCTCATTCTGGAAATTCTTTGTGGCAACCTTGATTGGAAAGGCATTGATAAAGACTCACATTCAGGTAATTTCTTGATCTTCTATTAGAACTGCATTCCTATAAAACAGGTGATCATTTTATCCTTGATGGTATTTGATTCTTCATTCACTTATTATCTTATGTTTTATTGACTTTCTCGGTAATATATATAAAAAATAGTGAGATTGCTTTCTTTTGTTCAACAAATATTGTGATGTATTTTAGGGCCCATTTGGCTTTTGGAGAGAACTTCCAATTGAAATTTTTTTCCACAGGATTCCACTGTCAATCTATGAGATGCAAACACATTTCCAAATGAAACTAGTCGTACATATTTCAATCAAGAACCATGTATTTGGATTCTTCTATATGACAGTGACCTGTGAAGTTGAGGGCATGATGTATGTACCTTGGTTGGCTGTGGACCTCTAGGGTGGAAATAGTAGGTGCTCCTCCATCTTTGCAAGCTTGAGCACCACATAAGTTAGCTGCCTGTATTTCTGCTCCATCCTCATTGCCTTTCCCTCCCTCTGCCACTGCTGGCTTTCATATTAGCTACCCAACATGACTTCTCCACATGGTGCTCAACTCTGCAATGTGTCAGAGCTGTCGTTGCAGCAAACAAGAGCAACACCAAGCATTGCAAAATCCATGATCTCATGAATGATCCAGATATGCTCCAAGCTCTGGGTTCACTGGCCTAGAACTGCAATGTCTGTCCCCAAATTCACTGTCTCACTTGCTTCTGTGAGACATTTAATGACCGCAAGGCAGCAGCAGATCAGCAGTGGAGTGGCATCAGAACAATGTCTGCAGGAAGGGACCAAAGATGAATAGGAGACTGAAAATCCCTAACACTCACATGGCACCCAGCAGTATGGAAAAAGGGTTCTGAGGTCCTTTTTTTCCACATGGATAATCTGATACACCCAGACACCCACTCCCTAGCTGTTGAACTTTTTCCTTTTCCCCAATAGGCCAGATTCCATTGAATTATAGGTGATTCAAACAAGGATTGTTCAAAGCATCAAGGTTGTAGGAAAAGCTGATACATCTAAATTTGTAGTGGTGTAAGGTGCAATGTTCTTATGATCTCTTATTTGCTTTATTTATCAGCATTTATGATTGATTTTGCTTTGTAGTTTTGCTGCCCTGAATGATTGGACTAAGCTTTTGTATGCTTTTACAGACAGTTTTTATTATTTCTTTGTGCAATAATCAACTCTTGGAATGGTTGGAGAATGAGTTGATCTGGGTGCTTGGCCTCATCCCTGGTTTCTCATCGGTGCTGCCCAACTTAATTGACAAATTGCACATGGTTCAGAATAAGTATTTATCAACTCCAGTTCCAGAACCCACTCTCTCGGATGGAATGGTAGATCAATTTTTTGTTATTTTTTCAATGTAGGCAGGCACTTCTTTTGTGGTACCATATTGAACTGTACTTCCTGGTTCTTTTAGGCAAAGCAGTGGAACCTGTCCTTTACCACAATATGGAATACTTTCATATGGCTTATGCTCATGAACTTCTTCGTGAAAATAGTGACTGCCACGGCAAAAAGATATCTCGAGGAGCAGCAAGAATTGGAATTGACTAACAAGAAATTGGCATTAAAATCCACATGAACCAAGCATGGGATTGTTTCTTACTAATCTTTTCACAGTTGAGTAACATCAAGTAGATTCAGCAGCTGCTTGTGCTACATACTCTGTGAACCTCACTGTTCCACAAGAATACCACAAGTTGTACAGGGTTGGAATCTGATGGCAAATTCTATTTATTGTCTTGCCTGAAGGGGAATGCATGTTGTGCATTCAATTGTGCTCTTAATTGCTTAAACATGAGAATCTGCAAATTCTCATGGTCACTGACTATTTGTTGTTCCAAACAGATGGAAAAAAAATAGTACCATTAGCAAATGACAATCTTAATGATTCCTTAGTTGCTTTTGTGGGTAGCAGTACTTTTCTTGCTGCCATTCATTTTTTACATTCTTTAAAGATTTCATTTACCATTTTGAATATATGTGTTGGTGCATTAGATGCTGCATTGAAATAATTGTTTTCTTTGTCTCGAGAGGGGAAATAACAATCTTTAGATGGATTTCCTAGTTTGATTTTGGATCTATTCTGTTGTCTATGACTACCAATTCCGATTACCAAACTCTATCCTTCTCAGATCTACAATTTTTTCGCATCACAATTTTTTTCTGTGTTTGTGACGCAACTGTTACTTCTTTTATTATTACACTAAGTTAATTATCAATCATGTTGTCAAAAGATTGATTCTTTGGCGTTAATTCAAACAAAATTCATGAGAAAAGAAAAAACTCAATGTATCAAATAATACTATGACGGAATGAATATGCAACCCTGTCAACCTGGTGGTTTACATAAATAATTTTTGTGGCTCCATTGCAGCAATGCAGTCTTAGCAATCAGCATTTTTGTTGAGAATATAAATAAACCCTTTTAAAGATGTGTATCGATTTTGGATGCACCTGCGTTGATGCATCAGATCTCAAAGGGCTAGAGTAATACGAGGCAGTCCTCTTTCACCCTATGCTTCGATCGTTGGATAGATATTAATTTTTTAGATTGCATCAACTAATGGATATTTGTTGAGTTGACATATTATAATTTTATAAAAGACATCAGCTTAAGTTGCACCGATTGTCATGCTCGAGTCTATCCCTTCTTTCTTGGCAGCTGAGTCCTCGTTTGACCCTGTTATACCATAATTGTGTATTATAATTACTGTTATATTCTGTACAATTACAAGGGACGCTCCACACATCGATCACCCCATGCCTTATGGCCAAGAAAGACGCTTCAGCAGTAACATAGAAAATGGAAATGAAGCAGCATGTTATAATACACAGCTCTAGTTGTCGGATGGACAGTATAGTATGACTTTTATACGAATTAACGGTTTTTGATCCCTCTGACCCTGCTCTTGATCCAATGTGAAGATAAATAATGACATGTTTAGAGCATGAGCTGGCATTGGCATTGCAAATATCTGAACCCACAAAAGAATGTTGCACATCTGAACTCATTCGAGCAAATGAGTTTAGGCTAACCTTTCTTTTAATTCCTTTAGTAAAACTCTCAAGGGGAGAGTATAAGAGTCAGAGATAAATCTCTCAACTATTAATATATGGAACTAAAGTCCTTGAATGATAAGAATTAAAATATCATCAACATAAAAACAGAGAAATATAAATTTATTTTTTATTTTTTTTAATAAAATCAATTATCAAATTTATTGATTTGAAATTTAAAAAATCAAATTACAATATCAAATTTTTTATGTCCTTACTTAGGCGTTTGCTTGAGTCCATACAGCGATCGATCAACTTGCACACCTTTTTTCTTATTTAGGCATGAAAAATCTTTTCTATTATTTTATATATATCTTTTATTCTAGATCTTTATATACTCTTTAAATTCATTTCATAAACAAAGAATTAATGAACCAAAGCAAAAATAAGTGTAACTTGGATGGTTAGTAATTCGCACTAAGGAAGTGTCAAAATGCCAACGTTTTACTGAAAACATTAAGCAACAAGCTTAGCCTTATATTTTTCAATTATATCATTAGTCCTAATCTTCTTCTTAAAAATCTATATGTAATCAGGGTTTTAGATTCAAAAGGTAAATGTTGAATCACAGATTTTGATAATGAAATCAATTGATGAGTTCATGGACTAATTAGCGTTTGAGATAAGTGACACAAGAGAAACTTCGATCATAGACTTAAACCATTGAAATGCAAATCGTTGAAATGGAAGAATCAAACGTTGAGTCGGAGAGCATCATGTTAGAGATTGGATGTTAAGCCGAAGGATTGGTCGATGTGTCGAAGGATAGACTTCGTGCTATGAGTTTAGGCATCGGGCTAGAAGGATCAAGTATTACGCCAAAAAGATCATATATTGTGGAAGGTCAATATTTCAATGGATCGGACAATATACCGAAGGAAAGGACAATGTATCGGAGGTTCAGACGAAGTGCCGGAAGGACAGATGACATGTCAGATAATGTGCTTAAGGCTTCCTTGTAATTAGAGTTATTAAGTCTTGATCGAAGTCATTTAGAGTCTAATTAAGTTGATTTTGGGGAATAATCATGCAAACTTGATTATGAGTCCATTGGGCTTGAACTAGGGTCGAATTAGGCCTATTGCAAGGCCAATTCATTGTCCTGGGATTGGGCTGGGCGACGGTACTATCAAGCGCAAGCGATTGTACCGCTTGTGAGCTGGAAAGCATGGGTTGTGCTTTTTCGGGAATCCCGATAGTAGTACCGCCAATGTTAGCGGTAATGCCACCCAAGGCAGTAGTAATACCACATAGGCAAGTAGTGGTACCGACAAAGCCTAGGTTCCTAGGCTCTATCAGGTGGTAGTACCGTCTGGTATAAGCGGTAGTATTGTCAGTACTCCGAAAACCTAGAGATTTAAAATTTTGCTTCTTATTTTTAAACCATTTGGGGTCTATAAATACCTCACTCATGCTTACTTGATAAAATAAGAAAGGTGCAAGAATTCTTGAGAATAAAAATATTGTAAACTCTCTTGAAGAGTGCTGAGTCTCTTCCTCTTTGAGTTTAGAGGATATACTAAAGAGGAGTGAGGTCTTTTGTAAAAGAAGGGTATGAAAGTTTTCTCGTGAAAAGGAGAAATGATTGTAACAAGGATAGTTGATCTTCACCATTTAAAAGAAGATTAATAGTGAAAGCCAATGACCTCGAGGGAAGAAGAACCAAGAGTGGATATAGGTCGGGACGACTGAACCACTATAAATCGGTTTGTATTAATCTTTATAGTTTTTTTTATTATTACTAACTGATTTAGTTGCTCACTATACTTACATTCTAAGTTAAATGTATTTTCAATATAGATTTATTGATTAAAAAATTTTAAATCAGAACTTTATTTTAAAAATACTAATTCACCCTCCTCTTGGTGCCTTTATAATTCTAACAGTAAATTAGTGAAAATCTAAGTATGATTACTAATTATGGTTTCTATTTCACTATTAATCATCTCATTTCTTTCGAGAAAGAAGCATTAGGAGAGAACATAGCTTCTTGAAATAAACTTGGCATATCTATTATCATATAAGAAATAAAATAATTATTAGAGTTTTTTTTGCTAGTCATATGTATCCTGCAAGCTAATCACGTGAGTGATGGCACGTGTGACTTGACACACAATCATTTTGCTTATTATATTTTGATATTTTATCACTTTATATTGACTATTGCATATATACATATATATTGTGATGTCCTTTGATCTGTATAATCAGAATCAGATCATGAAAAGATCATGATAATGAGATCGATTCACCTTTAAACACATATCCTAAATAATCTCGGTCATAGGTTACCCGAGAGGGACATCGAGATAACCGGACAGACTAGTGTGTCGTATACCCATCCATATGATGGATGCAGCTTGTCTCATAGCTGCTCGTATGGGGACACTAGGGATATAATACAGGTGCTTATTGGGGAATGAGTTCACTAATTGATCCGCTTATGAAATGTTGAATGGTTGATGATGCCTTATTATCAAACAATAATTCTGTAATCCCAATGGTGCATTTGGTCCTTAGACTTGAGATACCAAGGATGTCCTATATGAGTGCTCCATTCTTTGATACCGAACTTATAGGTTTGGATGTCCCAGATTTAGCATAACCGGCCATCAGGAGTGGTAGTCAACCTTACGAGGGCTATTGAGTGTCGATAGAGGATCATCCACTCTCGGTATCATGAGAGGAATATCCCATGTATTCTTGCTCAGATAAATCCCTAGCCAAGGTCATTCAGATTTAGAGAGAAAGAGTTCTCCGAGAGAATCTGATTAGAACAAGACTCGAGTAGAAACCGTATGAGTCTGATAGCATCATGCCCGGTATACGGTCTCTGGGATATTAGATGGACGAGGGACTATAGGTACATGGTAACTAAGGATAGACAGGTCCAATGGATTGGATTCTCCTATATCGTTTGGGGACTACGGCGTAGTGGCCTAGTACGTCCGCAATCGATGAGTCGAGTGAATTATTATGGAGATAATAATTTATTGAGCCAGAAGGAGTTCTGACAGATATGACTCACGGCCAACTCGATATTGGGCCTAGAGAGTCACACACATGGTAGACATTACGATGGGTAGAAGTTCGGATATGAGATATCTGTCGGAGCCCCTATATTATTGGATATCCAATAAGCCCCTGAATTATTGGATCATATGGATGAGATTCAATAAGAGCCCATGTGAGATTATTAGATAGAGATCCACTAATCTAATAGGCTTAGGTAGTTGGGTGGAGATCCAATACCTAATATGGGAGGATCCATTAGTGTTAAGTTGACAAGAGACCTCTATAAATACGAGCGAACTAGTGGTTCATAGGCTAGAGCTTTTTGGTTGTCTCTCCTATTCTCCTCCCCTTTTCTACCTCAGAGTAGGCCTGAAGTTTTGAAGAGCATTGTCGCAGCCCTACTATGTGGATCATCACTAGAGAGGAGGGCGCTTGACCTCCTTCACCCTCTTCTAGAGATCTGTAGGGATTTAGGGATATACGATCTCCCTAGGTAACACAATCTATCTTATACGCAGTTTTAAGTTTCACGGATTTTTGCGTACTAATCTTCGCATGACCTCAAACACATATTTGGAAATTTGGGGATTTTATTTTCTGTTATTCTGCTGTGCATGTGATGTCGCCCCTAAGATTTTCCAACACTTTTCAATCTTAGGTTTAGGTTGAATGTTAGATTTTATAGGTATTCGAAAAGATGAAGAAAAATTATTTAAAATATTAGTAAATAATATAGTTTAAAAAAAATTTTCAAGGAATGATTCCATTAGAGTGTCATTTAAGATTTTTTATTTTTTAGAATTTACTATACAAAAACTATAAGTGTTGCTATTAAAGGAGTATCCTGCAAAGGCTACATCTATTCTTTTAGGACCTATCTTCCTTCACTTAGTTTTGAGAAATATCTCCACATTCGAAGATAACTTAATTTTAGTTTATAACTCTTCCAAAATTTATGAGTTAAGAGAGCCTCCCTCATGAGTTATGAAATACTTATAAATTAAGAATCAAAGCATTAACTATATCTAAAAGATGTTTTTTTCAGTTATATTATTAGAATGATGTGAATAGGGCACAATGACTTCATGAAATATGCCATGACCTTCATAAAATTTGACAAATTCATTAGAGTGTCCTCGCCTCCTCTGTCAGGCCTTAAAGAAAAGTTCTTCAATCTAATAGTGTAGTTAACAATTTTAATTTTGAAAGCAAACTAAATTGTAATCTTCAATCAAGAAATTGTTAGCTACACCATTAGATTGAAGGAATTATTATATTAAATTTGAAAAGTCATTCACATACAAAAACTTTTCCTATATATATCTCCCTTAAGATTACAATTTGGTTTACTTCCAAAACTATAAAATATCATAATTGTATAAAGAGAGATCACTAATTAGGTTTTGTCAGATATCTAGTAGATGCATCACATCTTGAAATAAATTTCAGATTGATGTGTTCTTAACACATTCCCACATGTCCCATTCCCTATGGTTACACTTCCTCCACTTGAGATTTTGTAAAAGAAAAATCATTCTTGATTAGTAGAAATATGGATATTTACACCAAAATCTAATCATAATTTAGAATTATGGTAGGTTAGATTCACAATTAAGATAAAGAAAACAAACATGAAAGAGAAATTTGATGGTTCGACCTCAATTACATTGACTTTAGATTTAGGTTTAAACGAGTCATTCTTTATGAAAATCATCTATTTTTTCTGGAGCAAGGTGATTGCCCCAACCATAAACATAGAAGAAGCAATCTTTTCCTAGCTTCTTATTCCCTTTGGGTTTAGAGGAATGTTTAGGGTTTTAAAATTAGTTGGATTTAGGGTTAGGGTTGGAATTTAGATTAAGATTTAAGAATCTTAATTTAGACTTTTACCCTTATATTTGAAGTTTTACTTTACACATTAAAGTTATGACCTTGGCTCTAGTTAGAGTTTCTATTATTTTGAAAATGGTTTTAGGATTCAATCATATAGTCATATTGACTTTAGTTTATATTTGATTTTCTAGAGTTTCTCTTTGTGGATATTAGTTTTCTATTCTAATAACTTAGATAATAGACTTAAAATTTTGAGTGGTTTGAGATATCCTAATATCTTGATCAAATTTGGACCAAGAGGTAGGAAGTCTATCTAATAGACAAGAGATCTAATATGATTCAGAAAAAAATAATTTTAGTTTTATGAATTTCATGGATCAAGTTTTAAAAGATATAAATTTGATCATTGATGGAAAGATAATCTATCATTTTAAAATTATTAAAATAAAAACAATAAAGTGATGAATACCTTTGGAATATCTAAGATATATGTCTTCTAAAACTTATCAGATTCTTTTAGTAGCTTCATATTTTCTATAGGTTTCGTAAAGGTCATGTGAAAGACAGCCAAGGATTCTATACATACAAAGGTATTTGAAATATTTAAAAGGATTCAGAAAGGTAGATAATTTTTTTATAGCAAAAATCAAGCCTCTAGTTATCAACTAGGTTATTCAAGCCACTTAGCAAACCCAAACCAATTAAATTTCTTAGATTTAAGGGACATTAAATTATCAAAGGTCATTTTAAAATTTAGGATTAAGCTTCAGAAAATAAAATAGATGCACAATATCTATAAAATAAAATTCAAAAGTCCTTATGATTATATATCTTGATTTAATGGAGCATAAAAATAAGTTGAATAGATTTTTTTCATCCTTTAAGATATTTGTTATGATATTCATTGAGGGCAAACAGATCTCACAAATAATTTTTGTAATAATTTAAAAGAGTATAAATACAAATATAATTTAATCATAATTAACAAATACTATTTATTTAATTATATAAAATAAAAATTTGTAAATAATTATAAAATTTTATAAGCAATTGGTTCTAAATATAAAAATAAAGTTACCATTAGCTTAAATTTTGATGTATGATAAGTTTGAATGTGTGATAAAACAAAACCAAGTTACGAAACAAAATGAGTCATCCAATTGTAAAATTTGGACAACTTATTCAGAAACTTTTCTATTAAGTATAATTTTAGTTTCAGAATAAATTAAATTTAATTAGTATCTTAGGCAGTAATATTTAAATATTTTATAAAAAGTGATGAGTTCAAATCTTAGAGTGAACAATTTTAAATCTTTAAGCTGAACATGTTTTTGGATTCTGGAAAACTTAAACTCTTACAGGACGGTGTTTTTCTGTTTCTGATTCAACATAATAAAAAAAAAATTCTGTTTTCAACTCAATCCAAAGCCAAAAGAAAACTCAACCTGTATAGTTGCCTTTTTTTCAATAGATTCCAAAATTCAACAGAATACTCAACAGAGTTGCATTGATTCAAGGACTTCCTTTTTTTTTCTAATCTTTTTCTTAACAGAATCAAAGTTCCTTTTAAATTCAACGGAATCAAAAATTGAACAGAATATAAATCTAGGCTTTATCAATAAAAAAACCCATTTTTTCATAATCATATTTTTTATTTTTAAATCGACAGAATCAGTTTAAAAAACACAGCTTTGGTTTATGATATATTAATGAATAGAATTTTTTTTTCTTTGTCAAATTTTTTTCGAGCTAAGATGAGAAAGGGGGGTGAATACTATGAGGCTAATTGCATATTATCCTTTACAATTAGTTATATTTAGTATTTCGATCCTTATATTTTTAAAAGTTATATTAGGATATAAAAGTAAAATATTAAGATTTGTATGCAAGAATAATTACATATTACCCCCTATAGTTTACCAACTTTACCAACTGTAGTTTACTACAATATGCATTTTGGTCCATATATCTTAAAAAATAGCATTGGGTCCTTACATTTATGAAAGTGAAATATTTAATTTCAATTTTTCTTACATTGTTAACTCTGACGACGATGATAGAAAAAATTTCACATGACAACACGTGCAAAAAGGGCATGAATGAAATAAATAAATATATAATTTTATTATCTTTTAAATTATTAATTTTATATAAACTTCTTGTCTTAACCGATTTCCTCCTCTCCTCTTTTCAACCTGGCTCACCCACCGCCTATCACACATGTTGATCCTACTTGCCCACCACCCCTCTTTCCAACCTAATTGTTCATCACACTTGCTCGCTTATTGACAAACCCAACACGTCTACGTACTTTAGCTTCTTGGCAGGCCCGATCGCCTTTAATAGCTTCTCTAGATTGTGGCATGCTTGGAGGTCTAACACCACTAGCTTGGTGAGCTTGCCAATGGAGTCAGAAAGCGTTTCCACCTTTGATATGCCTTTGAGGTTCCAATACCGCAAGTTCTTGCAATTATCGAGCCCCTTCAAGAACTTGTTGTTCTTGACCTCAATATCGTGCTTCTTGTCTGAATCCTACCATTGCCCTAGCTGCATTGTGGTCATCTCGCCCTTGTTGACCAACCATGTGGGTTCGAAGTCAACATAGTGCTTGTAGATGGTAAGCAGTCCATGTTCTGCATCGTTGTCGATGGGGTTTGGTTTGAGGCACAAGCATGCATGATGACACTAGGATTAGTCATTACTAGGGTGGTTGTCTTGGTTGAACTCAATAAAGGCATTGATCTTGGCGACGATGATCAACAGCTCGTGGTGAATCCATGACTATATCTTGAAGTAGTGCACCTTGTCACAATGGTTCATCTAAATGGTTATGATCAGACCTTTGGAGATGAGCCAATCGAAGCATTTCACCCCTTCCTGAAAACTCATCACTATTTTCTCCCCATCCACCAATGAATCAGCAGCCTCTTCTTGAGGATAGCTGTAATATCCCTTAATTTTAAAATATTTATAAGGATTTATTTGTAATGTAATGATCATTTTTAAAATATTTATAAGGATTTGTTTGTAATGTAAGGATTGAAATATGTATAAGGATTTATTTGTGATGTCAGGATTTTGAAATGTTTATAAGAACCTATTTTGAATTATTTATAAAGTCCTATTTATAAAATCTAAGGATTTATTTGTAAAATCTAAGGATCTATTTGTAAACCTTGAGGACCTAATTGTAAATATGAATAATATAAGGACTAAAATGTAAAGTACATAAAAAGACAAATTCCACCACCTCTAAAGTATTGGTGGAGTAGAGAGGAAAAGAAAAAGAGGAAGAGGAGGAGGATTTAGAGCTTAGGGTTTTGGTTCAAATTCTTTCATTTGCGATATAATCCTTCGAAGGCAAGTATTCTAATCTCATCTTATAGTAATTTTAATCTCTGAGTTTATCTTAATTCTGAAAAAAATTGAAAGATTTTGGCTTTGCATGTGATATCTCTCTCGTTTAGGAATAAAACTATAAATCTAGATTTTTCTGATATTCTAATCTTAATATTTTATTCTAGCCATAACATTATGCACCAAACTCTAATTCAGGCAAAGCTAAATTCATCCAAAAATAAACTCATACATTTTTCTTTTGATACCTAAATTGGAAGATTTAGAGTTCAAATACTTGCCCAAACTTCTATTTCAAATGACCCTACGGATTCTGCAAAATAGGGATCATAATTTCTAACATTTTGATACTAAACTACTTATAACTCGTTGTTCGAAACTCTGATTTATGCAAAACATACTTTATTGAAAATTAGACTTATAGATCTATCTTTTAATATCCTACTTGAGAGATTTAAAGTATAAATACCTATCCAATTATCTATTAAAGCTGACCCTATGGATTCTAAAAAATAGAGATTTTGTTCTCTAACATTTGGTTACCAAATTATTTATAATTATCTATTGAAAAGTTTAATTTATTTTATCTAAAATATATTAAAATATTTTTTTAATAATATATTTTTTAAGTAAATTGAAGCATAATTGATAGTTCAAATTATTTATTCAATGTCCCTCACAGAATCTACTAGAATAGAACTTTCGTCAAGTGTGCCTATTCTAGTTTCATCTCTTTGGATATTGAATTCATCTAGCATTTTTTTTCAATTGAGCTATATGTATTGCTTGTATGCTCTTGTCTTAATTTATTTTAAATTTGAATACAATTGTGAAAGATTATATTTACATCATATTGACTCATAAAGGCATATATATGTTTCGTTGTTCTGCATGTGCTTTTGATATATGTCAATTTTATTATTCATAATATCCTTTTATACTATGGTATTTATGAGATAATGTCAACATTGGAAGATACACTTAGAGTCTGTGATGTTTTGTCGGCCCCTTATGACTTCACTCAGATGTGGGTGGATAAAGCTCTTAAACGTAGGAGACTTATGTTTGGCAGACATCCAAAAATGGATGGACCATATTATATATGATCCCACTTCACCCTCTATGTTTTTGATATGATATTCAAAGTATTGTTTATAAGTTTCTATATGTACTTTAGACAAGAATGAAATGAATGCAATGTCCAATATGACATTTGAGCTTATATTTCTTATTTGCCCATTAATATGTTCCGAAAAAATTCATTTGCCATTTGTATACTCTGAAATATTTTATATACTATTGATATGCTCCGAAATATTCATATACCATCGATATGCTCTGAAATATTTCATATGTCATTGATATGCTCTAAAATATTTCATACGCCATTGATATGCTTCAAAATATTTCATGTAATTGATATGCTCTGAAACATTTAATACGTCATTGATATGATTCGAAATATTTCATATGACATTGATATACTCCAAAACATTTAATATATCATTGATATGCTTTGAAATATTTCATATGTCATTGATATGCTTCGAAACATTTCATACACTATTGATATGCTCCGAAATATTTTATACACTATTGGTATACCTTGAAATGCTTCTTACATCATTGATATACTTCAATTACTCTTTACTCCAATTGTTATGAATAAAGTATGTTTTGAATGAAATGACCTTTATGATTTTGTATCTAAAGAGATGTTATATATGAACTTTTATATCCTTACCTTATATTTTGATACTAATTTTGTTTAAAACTATCCTCTCTTGTCATAGATATATTTGTCACTTACTAAACTTTATAGCTCACTCTGTTGCTATATAAATTTTTTAGGTTAGCTTATCACTCACTGAAATGTTAGAATTGGGCTGAGATAGTGGAAAACTATTTAAATTTTGGACAAGTCTTATTGGTTGATATATTATGGTTATTGTATAAGTATATTTTGTATGTAATGAAATGCTGTCAATGAATCTGAATTGATGTATTATGTAAAAGCTTTAAAAGACCTATCACGTTTAGAATTTTAGAATGTTAAGTTTAATTTACAATGATATGAACTTATGATAAATAGTTGGTTTTATTATTGTATTGATTCTCACACTAGTGACTTTATAAGTATAGTTAATATTTGTTAAGTTGGCTTTGGGTTTCATAAATGTTTGAATGTAATGTATGATTATAAACTGTACAGATTTAAGATAGGATCACACCTCCTGAATGTGATAATTCTGGGGGCGTGACAATAGCATTCACCGAGAAAACGATAAGGCAAAAGAGGTAAGGCTTCAATTGAGTCTCAAAGCTATCGATCACAAGCAAAAGGTGCACCCACACAAAGCTCTCTTGGATCTGCCACTCCAGTGGGAGCAAGCGAGAGAAGTTTATATAAAATTAATAATTTAAAATATAATAAAATTATATTTTTATTCTTTTCATTCGTGCCCTTTTTGCATGTGTTGTCATGTATAGGTTTTTCGATCAACGACAAGGGGTAATCTATAATTACCCCCTATATAGGTTTAAAAATCAAGAGAGAAATAAAGAAGTTTTATTGCAACTACAGAGTTAAATGTTTTTGTCACGACCATCTGATGGGCTAACTACTCAAACCTTCTCACCATGCTTAAGTCTAATAAGTTAGCTGGCTTATAGTCTAATAAGTCTAAATCAATGACCAAAATACTTAAATTGGAGTTATCATAATATATTCATCAAATCCTTATAAGTCAATCTTAGTTTTTGCCCACTTCTTGGGATTAAATTTTTTTTTGAAAGTATAAGGACTAATATGCAAGTAGCTAATTACAAGGGAGTAATTTGTAATTTACCCAAATATTATGCGTTGCAGGTTTTTTTTATTTTCTAAAAAATAAAAGTGATGTGTATAGAATAAAATAATATTGTTAAAGTTATTTTCTCTAATATAAATAAAAAAATATGAATTGAGAATATAGCTCAAATTATCAATTTTTACAATTAAATAAATGATAAAATAATCATGCAACCATTATAATAATAATGATATTATTTTTTTTATAGATTAATAAAATGATGAAATAATCATCAAACAACTATACCAGTAACGAGAATAACAGTTAAAAAATATTTGTTTCATAATGCTAACCCAGTAATTAAATTAAAATATTTAACAAAAAATCAAACACTTACACAAAGATTAACATGAATAAATATTTTTATTTTTTGGGCCAGTACCCCATTTAGTTTTAATCGTAGGGGAATACTATTAAAATATTAGAGCAATGATACTAAAATAAAAACAAATCTAGATATGTTAAAATTAAAATAAAAAATTTAAGAGATGAATTGGAAGACGTGCAAGTACCATTCTATGCATATTCCTTAGCTTCATGCAAACATTGTCGAAGAGTCACTCAAGATAAGTAGGATCATGAAAAATCTAAAGATGTTCATCAAAGAGAAATAAAGAAAAAAAACTAATGAAATGAGTGAAAGTGAAAAAAAATTCCTTTTGTCTTTTTCTTCCTTTCTTTCTCTGTTTTTCTCATAATATTTTACCAATTTTTTAACAAAATTTTAGTATATTTTTTTATGCTTGGAAGTGGTTTACTTATATCCAATAAGGCAATGCCCTATGGCATTGTACAAATAGCGCAATGGTACACTCCTGCATGGTGCACACTTGGGCGATAGCTAATATAATATAATATTATAATTATAGGTAAATGAGTAATTTTATAATTATCTAATATATTATAAAATAAAAAATAAATTAATTTTATAAAATAAAAAAATTAATTAATTAAATATGTGTCATGTTCAAACATGCACGTAAATCTGACTCATCAAATCCAAATAACTACATGTTAATGAGTTTGAGCTAATCTAGCTTTTCAGTCTTTATATATCAAATTCCGAATCAGGTTACAGTTCAACAGTCTTCAAAGAATGATCTTACAAATACTTCAGTGGTGGATGCAGATTGACGATGTTGTGCAGCTGGTCTCTTCCTGCAACAAACACCTCTTTCCCTGTACTTCAATGGCAATCTTGGCTCACTTTAACATAGCTTTGTTGACTGCATAAAATCCTTTGTAGAACACCATGAGTTTGTGTAACGTCGGAAGGATGGCAAACTTTTCTCGCTTTATCGTATCTTGTTGGACATAAGTCTTATAAGAATCGATCAAATCGAAAGATCTCAAGTTGGGATTTTTCATCAACATCCAAATCGAAAGCTCAAGACAAGATATCATCTCGTAGGTCAAACTATTCCGAGGAATCACGGTGATACTTCAAACTCCAAAAGCTCAAGTTTGAAGATCAAGTCGAGCAAAGTTATCTCGGATCAAGTCATCTATGCCAAGTTTTCTTAAAGCTCAACAAATATTTTTGAGATAAATTACTTGATAATAATATTAATTAATAATATATATTAAAATATTTGAATGATTAATACATTATTACATAAATTATAGGTTTCATATTAGAACGTACGTATGGAATAGCTGTGGCTTGGATTGGGTTCGATGACATATTAGATCAGCCACTGTTGAGCTTTTTGGAATTGCAATTGGAATTGAGTCGTGGATTCAATCCCCAACTTATACTCATTTGTTGTATGTATTATTTATGGCACATTTAAGGTCGAATTAAAGTACACGTTGATCAAATTTGTGAGTGACACGTGTAAGAGATCATACCCGAGTGAAGCGGGTTTTACTTGGAAACGCGAATGAAATGGATGGAATGAGATCCGTGAATATGTATTTAATTCGTGCGATCTGAGAAAAGAATCATGTGCTTGCGCCCAAATTGGCAGGAGCGGTCCACGTCCGCAGGCCGGCCGTGTCCGGTGGTCTTTGATTCGATCTCTTCCCCATAAACCGATCGCGGGCGGAAACCCTAATCCCGATTCACTCGGGTTTTGATACACACGAAGAAACCAATTAGGAGGGAGGGAGAGATGACGAAGTCGGCGACGGATAAAAGGAGGGTTCGGAGAGTCCCACAAAATGGGGGAAGAGATCCTTCCGATCCCCCATCCAAGGTTTGATCTTCTTTCCTCACCTCTTCTCTGTGGTTTCTTGTTCTTTTTTCCCATCTCGTTTCTCCTTTCCGGCTCCTTTCATTGTGTTTGGATTTGAGATTTCGTTTCTTTACGAATCTTGCTTTTTTGGGGAACAATTTCTTTTTTGTATATATTGCAATTCGATTCAGCGAAATGAAGTTTGATTGTGCGATTGCTGTTATGGTTAGGGTTATTCGGTGTGTTCGCCGACGCGAGCAGAATTAGGTGTAATTATTTTTACGGCTGAAAGTTCTTGCTGGATGGTGCATTCGTACTTTGATTGTTTTGGTTGTTGATTTTGGTGGTTATGAACTGCCTATTTATTTTGTTCGATAGGTTCTGAACAGAAGTCCAAATTATAGGCAAGTAGTATAAATGGCGGAAGTAGTTCCATACTTATTTTTTCGTGTTAGAAATTTTGTTGTAATAATGGAAATTTTGATTTCGTTGAAAATCCTATGTATATATGCATTTTTTCTTTCTTTCTTGAAAATAAGAATAGAACATTTAAAGTAAAAATAAAAGATGAGATTAAAACAAAAGATCCACTAAACACATGTCCAGCTAAATGCTTCTTGTTATCCAAAATTCCTCCACATGGAAGGAAATCTTCTTGGACCATTTGGTTGTGCTGCTACCATGAAAACAAAAAATGCAAATGGTCGAGTCCTGTATGCTTATTTTTGGTTCTGTGGCTACCAACTACAGATCAGTTCTATAGAATGTCCTACAAGTGATGAAGCTTGAATAGGATGGTTATATTTTTGACTCATTGACCATAAACTGAATGAAGTTTAGATCAACTACCAATAGTTATTTTGTCTTAGTTGCTGCAAGTCTTATCAAGTGCATTGGGATAAGATACATTCCAGGACCAAGTGATTCCCAAATATTTGCATGTGAAGTCGAAGAGTAAAGATTTAGATGAAAGAAACCATATTTACGCTAGCATCTTCAGTTTATGAGAAGATAACTACTGAGAATGACTGCATTGAGTTTGAAATGGCAAAACCATTATTTTTTCTTCAATGAAAAATGTCTAATATATAGCCAAACTGCTGGCAGAAATTGCTATTTTTTTCATCTGTTTTAATATATCCTTCCTCTCACCTTCTATATAGGAAGTAGGTTGATAGAGGAGGGATATTGGGAAAAATGGCTGGTCTCATCCTTTAGTCTCACATTTTCTTATCATCCCTCTTTTCCATCCATGATTTCAATGTATAGAAACATATCTTGGGCATATTTATGTCAATCAAATTTTAAGCTGATCAAGAGTGAATAATTTTGTAGTGGTCAATTCATTTCTACATCACTCAGTAGAAAGAAGAATTTGAAGGAAGAAAAAATTTGGAGGAGGTAAAAAAAATCATAGTTAACAATTGAGGAAAAAGAAAAGAAGTCTAGTCAATTTATGACCCTTTCTATAGTCCGTTTCAAGCATGGTAGGAGGGGGATTGCATTAAGTTGTTGATAACCAGTGTACAACTTCATCAAAACTAATTTTATTATAATTTACTGATTTGTGGGTCTACTAAAAAAATATAATAGGTAATGCTTTTATTTGTGAATAGTTAGGGCCTTAGGGATCATTCTGATACTACCAATCAAAGACAAAATGTAGGAAAAACCATCGAAATGCGGTTTATACATGTTCAAAGATATATAAATGGAACCATTAGATAGGGTGAGTGAGTTCAGATTAGTGGTGGGTGAGATCTAAGCGAAGATCAGAAACAATAAGAAAGAATTTGCTGGTTCTTGGCTTGACTAGTAATAAATATTACCCTCAAGAAGGCTCTAGTGCAGGAAGATGTCCATTTGTCTTGAACTTCATGGTTGATGTAAATCTAAGGTTTAGCTTCTGCCGCTCTTGATTTTATTGCTGCTGGTCACCCCAAGATTTTTAAACTATGTATGAGGCTTCAGTCATAGGACTTTTTAATTGATCTAGATGAATTTGGCTTATAATCATATATTTCTTTCAATCTTAACTAACTGAATACACAACACAGAAGTTCATAATGGTAACCTTAGGAGCCTATCCTTTGAATCGGTACCATGATTTTTATTTTCCAAAATCTGCAGCGCTACCTGTTCTTGAGAGCTATCAACCTGCTGTTTTAACTCCTTTTGGGATCTTATCTAGATTCTAATGATGTAGAGATTAAAAACTAATGATTAAACATAGTATGCCTTATATTTGGCATCTGCTGGACACATTTATGATAATTAAGCCACTTAAAAACTTAACCATATAAATATTGCTTATCAAAAATCAAACTAGCATCCAAAACCTAGAGGGATGTGTGTGTGTGTGTGTGAGTGAGGGAAGAAAAGGGTGCCTGCCTCACTTCTTGTCTATATATTTACTTTTGGTAGGGTGCAGGCATGTTACCAGGCCAAATGTCTTTAATCTTATAACTTCCACTTTTTTCCATTTTCCTGCATATAAAGTTGAGTTAAAGTGTGATCAAAGTAGGAAAAGTAGGATGGCACCTGCTGAAACCAAGAGCAAGGAACCTACAGTGGGGTCTTCCATTTGGATTTACTATTTTCTAAAGTGATTGAAATGTTCAATTGGCAGATGATTTAATATGCTTAGATTAACAAAGTAGATAGGCACCGAATTCATTTGTTAAAATTAACACAGCCAATCTAAAGTTGGGCACAATTTAGGTGACATGGAACTGTTGTATAAAGCAAATTAATTTAGTTAACACGCAAATCCTATGAATTCCTTGCAAGTCTGGGTAGGTTTGTGTAAAGATTTCCATGAGAGAAGAAAATAATGTTTCCACCTGATCAAGCCAGCATTTTTTTGTCAAATATTTGCATCGCAGATTTAGGAATTCTCGACTGATTTTCAGGATTTGAAACAGCTTGTCTATGGAAACAACTTTCAATGTCACATTTTCTGGGATTTTGGCGTTTAGTATCAACTAATGTAATGAAAATATTATGGTGAGTCAATCACCCAGTGTGTCTGTTGCATTTAGTAAAGAGAATTTAAGGACTGCTGTGTGAAAAAACAAAACACAAGTAAAACTGGCATAAGAAACTGGTCAATACGTGCTGGATTAATTTCTCCTAACTTCTGTTTGCATCTGATTTGTGGCTACTTTTAACTCACTGCTTTTAACTCTTTCTAGGACTCAGTTTCATATTTGATAAAATAACTGAAATTGCATATTACATCGAAGAGATAGGGCATGATGATTATTTTAGGATCAAGAGGCTAATTAAGTGTCAACATGCCAGCAAATTATTTTGTATACAAAATTTAACATGAAACTTGAAATTTATTGAAAAAAATAAATGTTCAACAACTGATAATAAATGACTACAGATCAAAACTTGCCTAGTGGACTCTAGTTTCATAGTGTCTAGCCCTTTATTCATTAAAGATTGAAGCAGGCAGTTGGAGAAACCATTCCAATAACTGATTTCAGTTATTCCATTTAAAATCTCTAATATTCAGCCAAACAACATTACAAACCCCCTGTTGTCAGTATCACTAGTTTCTTTTAGATGGGCATCGACTATATGAGGGAGGCACTATTTATAAGACATGCGGGTATACTAGCTGATTGAATGAAGT
This sequence comes from Musa itinerans, assembly GCA_001649415.1. NCBI lineage: Eukaryota > Viridiplantae > Streptophyta > Magnoliopsida > Zingiberales > Musaceae > Musa > Musa itinerans. Next base: position 77,617 of record LVTN01001099.1, read on the forward strand.
ATCAGCCTGTTTTACTTTGAGCTCAATCTAACTCAATTGACTTAAAGTGACTACCACTTTTCTTGATCCTCCAATTAAATTAGTTCACATGTGTAGGATGTAGATTCCAAGGCCTAATGAACCAGGAAAAGTACGCCTTAATAAACTATTAATTCTCTCTCTCTCTCTCTCTCTTTATATATATATATATATATATATACAAAAAGAAACCATAAACTGCAGTTAATTACGTAAAGTTACATGTTCTATATTTCTATATTTAAGCCCCTTGAATCCTTTGGTAGGGTTCACACTGACATAGGAAATCTCTATCTTTCTTTGGGACAATAATGTGCACTGTGATCCAACATAAAATACTTTTATTACATTTTGGATTTTTGCACTACATATTATTAAATAGTTCTGTTGTGTGGTAGTCTGTAGAGGTTTGTGGCATAAAAGATGAAAATTAGGGGTTTAGAAATTCTGTTGTTATCCTTTACTCAATGCATCCTAAGATGGAGTGGTTGTATTGTACATTTCATCCAGAAACCAATGTCTGAATTTTACAATTTTATTTTCTATGGCTATTCCTGATTTTCACTTGTATTTTGCTTCTATAATCTCTCAATTTAAAGCACATTTGAAAGAAAATAATGTAAATGTTAAAAGAATCAGTGACACAATTTTAATGTTAAATATGTATTAGGAGGTTAGTAGTTATGCTTATGCCCAAACGGGATTAGATAAATTTTCATAGGAATCACTTTTGGTGTTGGAATTTTTTTGAGGAAATTTAAATGCTTACATTGATAATTTGAATATGTAAATATTGCAAAATATTGAAACGGGAGACATGACTTCAGATGCTGCTGTCTTCTATATATTTTTCAATAATAGGAATAGATATATTATGTTTTATTTGCACATAAATATGTTAAATAAACAATTTATCATGAGGAGGATAAATACTATTGCAGAAGCTAAAAGGTTATAGAATTATAACAGAAGTAAAAATTAATAGAAATTATTGATGATTTCAGACTCATATTAGGAAGATAAATAAGTATATTTGAACTAAATGATGATACTTAAATTTAGAGGAAAATCACACTAATATCAAGTGGGATTTGATGGCTCATCATGTCAAGGTAGCGGTTTCATATTGAAGAAAGGTTAGCAGTGGTGAAAACTCTAAAAAATAATTATAGCAAAATGGGAATTAAAATGGAAGTGAATTAGATATTTTTAATTATCAGGAAGAAAGACCGAGAAAGTGGTAGTTTCACAAAAATAAGGCTCACGACAGTCTTACAATATGATAGGGACAAAAGATAGAGTGAAGCACATATATATTTGCACAAGAAAAAGGGAAAAATTGAGATGTCGAGCTTCTATATTATGTCAAAAATAAGTAAAATGGAGGAATTGTTTTCACAAATTATTTAGCCAGTACTTTATTTTATATTTATTGTTTTTAGATCTAGAATATAGCCATGCATTTTGGAGCGATAATTTGTCAGTAAAATTTATCCGATGTAAAAAAGCAATAAAAAGATAAAAATCGAGTACATTATAAGGCTAAATGACATCCTTATTGAGGTATGAAAGTGGGAGATTAAAGAATACTTGGGGTTTGTTCCCACTGCATCTTCGATGGAGTTTTTCATTATTTATATGGTATTATTTAATGGTCTTATTTTTTGAAAATCTCTTCCCTAAATTATCTTAAACTATGCTAATCATAAGAGTTGGAAATTGGCCAGTCATAAGAATTTAGAAAGTGATTGTTTTGGTCAAGGTTAGCCTTACTGGTCTGAGTTAGCATGCCGGCCAGCGACACGGTATTTGTCGCCCCGTATCGGTGGCCAAAAATTACTCCGAGATTATCTAAAAATAGAAAAACTTAGATTAGGATTTTTAAGTTGGAAATAAATGTAAATTGCTTCGAAATTAAACCTATTCTACCTTCACAAACATATAAATCACCCTAATATGCATGAAATACAAAGATATCACCCAATATGTGTCTAATTTCGATTAAATCAGCATTAAACAAACTATTCACAGCATTAAAAACCATAATTACTCCCTAATTGACTCTATTCTTACCATCATAAAGGCCTTAAACAACATATTAGACATCGAGAACATAAAATAGGCTTAATCATCTCATAAATCAACAAAAATCTAGAAAAAGAATATGTACCTTTGATTAGAGAGTTCTTCTTGTAACTTAGGAATTAATCTTTCCAAATTAGCCTCCCAAGCTTGATCCAATCCACAAATTGCAACCTTATGGAGTTTACAAGATTGCAAATGAGAGACTGAGAGAAAGAAGTGGGTGAGAAAGAGATTGAGAGAGCAGAAAAGCGTGAAAGGAGAGTGAATGAAGGGGTCGAAAGGGTTTAAAAACCCATAGATCTGGTTCAAACGATCAAATGGACCGTTTGAATTCAATATATCTTAGCCATTGATTGGTCTTGGTTGAAAACCGATCGCTACTGATTAGTGCAAGTTGGTAATGGTTGGATTTTGATTGTTTAGTTTGGTACAGACCCTAGCGATACGGGGTCATATGCCATGGATCGCTCGATATAGGGCGGTCTGCCTGTCGGTCCCTTATCAGACCGATACATACTGCCCAGTAAACCGCGGCACAATGAACATTGGTTCCAATAATTGCTAATAATTTCTATATAAATGAGGCTCACGAGTTGCCTGTTTTGGTACTAAGACAATTATAAAAGTGAAACTAGTAATATATACTTCTAAATTGTAATTATGATTTTAGCTTTACGTGCTTGTGAATCTTGCTTAATTGTTAAAATACATATAAATTATATGCAAAACTGGAGTTGTCTTTTGATAGATTGGTAGTTATAAAGTTATTTGGCAGGTATCGTTTATATAATGCCTGAAAAAAACACATTTTGGAATGCTGATAAAATGTATGATTCTAATTTGTCATTCAATCTCTCTATATTCAATGTAAATTTGACACACTATTAGATAGACCACTTTGTAATTTGTTCTTTGTTGCTGGACAGACTTGTTTTCCCTGGTTTGGTTGGTATGTTACTTCAATCATTTAAATTTTGGATTCTTTTACTCTATGGAAGGACATTTCACAAGGCTGCAAAAACTATTTCTAGTGAATGATGATGCTATCTCCGACATACTTTATGTTAGTCTTGAGATAAAAGGGTGACCCATGATGCATGAGACTTTTATCAATGGAGGTTCTATGTAGAGCCAGTGAAGGCGACCTCACCCCCATGGAAGTGGGGATTCCATAACTTGGTTCCTATTTAGCCAAAGGGTCAATGTTAGTCCTGAGATGTGGTTCTTGAAAGTCCTAATGGATGATGTAACTGGGAAATTGTGCTTTATGTTGAATTCTTGATGTCATACCCCCTTTGTGCTTGATTTCTTTCGACTTGATTTTTAGTTACTTTTTCTTCACGAAGGCAAATTTACATTTAGGATGTGATTATAAGACCATAAAATGATGAAAGACAATTATATTCGTTGTCACTTTATATTACTTAATGAGCCTGAATTTGTCAGGTGCTACCATTGGATTGTGTCCCCAATCAACTTAAGGGCCATGTCCCTGGAGAAAAGATTAGGCACCTTTATGTTGAAACTTGCTATTTGTTGGATGAATAACTCCTTTTGATTTGTCAATTGGAAGGCCATATTGTTGCAACTTGCATGTATTATGTCAGAATTTATTAGCACATAGTTTAAACATATTTAATTATCTCTTTGGATTTTGATTGTCAAGCAGCATATTGTATGTATTAGCACATGGTGTCTTAGTTTTTCTTCTTTTTTTCTGAATAAGTTTGATGAAGGGGTTGAATGTTTCTATCAAACTACTAGCATGATTTGTCTTACATGCTTCATGTTATTTGCAGAAGACATCTTCGAGTAAAGATGTTTTTCAGCTATTTGCTGAGAAGGTTAGAGACAATAAGAAGCTAGAATCAAGATGGGCTATCATGCAAGAAACAAGAGTTGAGTACTTTAGAGGGAAAGACATTACGGTCTTTTTGAGAAACCATCCAGAGGTTAAGCAAATCCTAGATTCAGATAAGGATTTAGAGGTGGAGGATATTGTTAATACCTTATTAATGAAGAACCTTTTGGTAAGATGTGACCGTGTCGTTAAAACTATTAGGCCTGGGAAGAAAAAGTTATCCTCATGGCCAGCTCATCTGCAGATACATTCTGTAAGTACCCTTTTAACTATAGACTCAAATCACATGCAGTCTGATTATTTTGTTTTTTTCTCTCCCCAATATATGAGTTCCTCAACAGTTATTTTTAAGCATTATTGAGATACACAAGCTTTTCTTCTTCCATAGAGTATCTTGTACTTTTGTTGTTACTATATGAGGTTTGTCCCAAAACAAGAAGTGAGCTCATCCAAAAAGGTCCTCACACTGAGGATCTGAAAATTTCCAGCAGGAAGGAACACTTATTCACATGAAGTTTTGGACTTGACAGTCCTTATTGATTATGATTATAACATTAAGCATTGTTCACATTTTATTTGGACAGAAAGTCCTTAATGATTTAGTTATTATGATTTGGTGAAATTTAATCTAATTAGTTTGTTTTTCATTTTTGCTAAACTTCCATATGGAATCAATGTCTGACATCCATGAAAACCTATTCTTGTTACACTGTGTCTGTTAGAACAGTCGAGTTATATGTTGTTGATTTATTCTTTTGCACATCTATTGCTTACATGCTTCTTAAAATTTTGGTTTCCTGAAATTCTCCAGTTAGGAATTTACCTTGAATTCTCAATGTGTTATTGTTTTTGAATTACCAAGATCATAACAAAAATTTAAGTTATTTCAGCTAGTGCTAAATAGCCAGTAGCCAGAGGATTTATTTATCTTTCTATTGCCAAATCCTCCACTACTTCGTTAGCTTTATGAAGTTCTAGTTTATTAGTAAGTGATGAAATATAGTTCTTTTTTGCATAATTAAGTGATGAAAGGGGATTTGATACCAAGGCCTTGCAATAATCTGACAATGCCTTTACTAGCTTAGCTTGTTGTCACTTTGAAAAAAATGTTGGATGAGGTTTCAAACCCTTAAAACTCTTGATAAATGGATTAGGTATGTCACTACTACTACTTTTGAAAACATATCAAATGAGGTCTCAAACCTTTAATCTATGGTAAATAGAATTGATACATTACAACCATACAAATGTTTTTGGTGAAAATATATTAGATGAGGATTCGAATCCTCAACCTTTTGTAAGTGGGTTACACCACCACCGGACCAATATTGAAGGTATAAAAATACACCCAATTCGTTTACACCATCTGGTGATGGTGTACCAAATCCACTTACTAAAGGTTGAGAATTCGAAGCCTATATTTTAATATATAAAACATTGATTTGATGATGGTGTGTCAGATCCACTTACCAAATGTAGATGATTTGAAGCCTCATCTGATAATAAAACATGGATGCTATGACTTTGACCAGGATGTTTTATGATAAGCTGGTGAAGATATTTAATATAGATATTTCTACATGGGCTGAGATGCATATTTTATATTATTAGCATTGATATTAGGATGAACTAGATGGATCTCAAGTGTTTAACCTATATAGGATGATGCAATATGGATTCAAATTTCGAGGTGCAAAATTGCCTGGTTGATGATATGTAAGAACAATTAGGAGTTATGGAACAATTATGGAAGAATTTTTTGTAGTATCATGTCATGAGGTTATAGCCATTGCTTGAACAAACCCCAAATATTTTGAATAAAAGCTAAATGTTTATATGATATATGTTATGACTTTGTTTTATGAGATTTATTCTTCACAATCATGAATCGACTAGCATTTTGAATCTTATTTCAAAATTGCTGAAGGGTCATGACCAATGACACCCTCTTGTATTTTCTTGTTGATGTGCTTCTACATGTATGAAGACTATGTAAGGCTTTTTCTAAAAGCACAAAATTTTGAGTCCTGCGGTCCTCATGTTTCAGTCTAAAGTTAGATGACCAAGAGTTGCCTGGATTTCAGTAATTTTGTGCACATGTCATTGCATTAACAAATTTTATGATTTTTGTTTAACTGCTGGAGCAGCTGAAACTAAAGGAATCCAAGTTGAATAAATTCTGTTTGATTTGCTGCATTTAGATCTATTTGCTTACCATGATGTACAAATACTGCATGGCATTCTCCTGCATATGAATATTCTCCTGCATGGCATTGCAAATCGATGGCGCAATTTTATGACCTCTTGTTTGTAGACGGCACATAATAAAAGCTAGATCACTTCTACAGATTGAAGTATAGCTCAAGTTCTTGACAAGAATGCAGAGGTGCCATCTGTCACTCTTGTGTTTGATGAGAAACTGTGATTCCCATCATCAGCTTGTAGCATTTAGATTGAGGATCCATTATCAATTGTTACAGGCTTACAGCAAGGTGTTTTTTGTGCATTTTGATCTTGGTTTGGTTTGTAACTAGGATAAGTTTGACTTTAGGTATATGCTAGGTTGTATTTCTAAATTTTTCAAGTACTTTTGGACAATATTATAAGTATTTCTTTTTATCTTCCTTTAAAGTTGGAAATTACTTTAGGCATATTTGGTGTCAAGTGTAAAAGTCAAATTGTCTGTTGGATGCTATTTTGATAAATTTCAAGGTGTTTGTAGAATCCTAGTTTAAGTTAGACTTGGGTGTGGTCAAAGTATTTATATAACTTAGGGCTGTTGTCTCTTAGAAAATAGAAGATTATATTCTGATTTCTTAAATCCAATGAATTCTCCATTATTATCTTTTCCCCCTTTTCCCTGAAAGTTTCTATCTCTATTTTGTCCTATTCCCTTCCCTGATTTGTTATTTTTCTCTCTTTGTGGTAAGTGTAACGGCATCAATCTTGCTGTTGTATGTTATTGTACAACTGGATCCTTTTTGCATACGATTATACATCTGATCGAATAGAATCCTGTGTGGCGGAGACATGTAATGAGCTAAACTACCATCCTTCAGATTCCTACTAAAATTACTTTCACATTATCACTTAAATGCCTATTCATATGTTTTCAATGATTGTTGGAGATGGAGTATGGATATATACGTTTTTTTGAAGTCTATTGAATTCTACATTATTTTTTTCTCTTTTTTCTAATGGAAATTTCTCTATCTTGTCTTGTTCTTCTCCCTAATTTGTTATTCCTCTTTTTCTGTGTCAAGTGTAACAGCATCAATCTTGCTTTTGTATTCTATTATACCATAGGACCCTTCTGCTTGATTTTAGACTGGAAAATTTTTATTGTATACATCTGATCAAAAGGATCCCAGTGTAGCAGTCATGCAAGGTGCTACACCAACATATTTCAGAATCCTACTACAACAATCTTGCTGTCATATTCTATTATCACTAATAGCTGTTGTAGAAACAACAAAAACTTCCATCTGTATCTGAGTTTCTTTTTTCCTTTTCCTTTTCCTTTCATCAACATACTTTAAATAGACATATCAATAATACAGTTACTCATTTGCATTTGAATATGATGTTTTATACACTTGATGCCATTGATTTGATTATGCTTTTTTGTCAGCAGTATGTGAAGATCAAACATGCGTTTTATGGTTTCAGGTCTATTTTACTTTGTCAATGGGTATCATATACATCTGCTGTTTAATTATCACCTACATATGTTCATTGATTATGAAGATCAAGCATATAATGGCATTGCCATACATGATTGTTCAACAGATTCCTGATTCTTTGCTTTTTGTTGTTGCTTTGTCGTTGATCTTGTTCTATACAGCTGTTTTATAAATGATTTTATGTTCTAAGGAACTCTGTTGCTGAGCGCTTGTCTCTGAGGTGTAATGATTTTGCAAAATTGTCCATTTTTATCTATATTTGCATTTTAGAATAAGAAAAATATATAGAGGAAATCTTGACATAATTGTCATTCTTTATATTTTCTTCTCGACTAATTAGTTTTATTCAACTGAATTTCATTTTCATTTCTATATGCAGGAGCAAGTATTCTCTGAAAATGATGGTTTTTTTGCATGGACTTTTATGAAAAGGCGGACTCTATGGCAGACAATTCTTTCATTCCTTTGGCCGCTGGTTGCACTTGCTGTGTGCTTGTTTCCTGTTTACCCTTACCAGTGCAAGATTGTTGTGCTCTACTCCTGTGCTGGAGCTCTATTATTCTTGGTCACCCTTCTTTTATGTAAGTTCCACAATGTCAATGCTATTTGATATTTGGTCTATTTTATTATCTAGGAACTCTAAATAACTTTTTACTGAATAAAAGAAATTGAAGGTCGAGGAAGCAAGCTTACCTTTTGCTGTATATGTGCTAAAGTATTTTGGTCATTTTGCTTCTACCTGTTGAATGATTTTTTTTCCTCCTTTTATGTGGGCATGATATGTATCTCAATAGGAGTTGACATTATAGATGTTTATCCAGCTCTTTTCTGTTTCGTTTAATATACAAGTAACTTGTTTACCATCATGATACATTATCTTATGTTTATGAAATAGTTTTCTACACTTGTTAGCTAGGATTGCCATTTCATGGCAAGGATGTATATGTCCATAACCTTTGTGACACCACACAATGCTGTGTTATGCCAATTGACATGCTCTTGTGGCAGTAGCATAGGCCAAAAGCAGCACTAACCTTCTGTCAGCACTTCCAGCAATGATATCTTTGTAGCATGATATAGTTCAAACTATGATGATGTATGCCAATTGGCTTGACAATTGTTTCTTGTTGGATATAGTCATAATCATACAGTTTATAGAAAATGAAGTGTTTGACTATTTGTTTGAGACTAATGGCAAGATGTACTTAACATATATGAAAGACATGACCTCAGGTTGTTAAAAGTTTTCTAAAGAGGTTACCCATGAGCCTTAGAACTCAGTTGGAATTCAAATTTATTTGCTCAAGTTACTCTTTCATAAATGAACAAAATTTGAGCTAGGCCTACTCCCTCATGCTCGATTTGTTTCTGCCCCTATGTCACTGAGAAACAAGAAAAGAATAATCTTCGTTGCTTATATTACACCACTGCATTCTAATACTGGATATCCAAATTTGGCAAATTCACACAATTCATGTATGTTCTTTTTTTGGTAAAGAAATTAGTGGTCAATGCAAAGATTTGTTTATAACGAATAAACATTTCTGCTGGTATATACCAGTGTGTCATATGTCCTACAAGACATGGTCAGATCACATAACCTGAAGAATGAAAGTTACGTCAAAGTTTTCTAGCATAGAATGGTAAGTGAGTCTACACAGAGATGATACATTCTACAGCTATTATGTTTGTTATGAAGGTTAAGGTCTCCATTTTGCAAGACATTATCTTAGTTAATGGATTTTGTGGACCATAGAAATAGAGAAGTCAGTTTATGTGGATTCCCTTTTGTGCTTTTATTTTATATGAAGTAATAGACTTCTCTATGACAAGTTTTTTCTTAAGAAAAAAATAGGGTGTAGCCTACTTAAACTCATTGCATTAAAGAAACAACTGCAAAAGGAAATAAAATGTAAAAGAGCTACAACTTAAGACATTGTTTAAGCCAAGACCAAAGGAATAAAATCTAGACAGATTTTTTTGGGTTATTAATTCTCCACAAATAGAATCTCCAATATGTACTTCTCACTATCAAGAAGAGAGTTGATCATAGAGGCAAAGAGGTAGAGTAATTATCAAATCTCCTTGTGAGGTTGTTTAAGCAGGCATAATGGACAACTTTAGATGAGACCTTTGCCAAATCAGTTTAACCTGGAAGGCAGCCTGAGGTGATGGTATTAGGAAAATGGTGGGTTAAAAAGAAAAGAATGAGAAGCAGAATAAGAGGTTCAGATAATACTAACGCATAGGATATAATCCTGCTTGAGGTCAATGCATTTAGATGAGTTATCCACCACCCCTTAGAACTATATCTATTCTATACTGGAGGTAATGCATCTTATGATGCCTAGCATCAAGGAATATCTTTTATATTTTTATTCCTTAAATCATATTTCAAGTACAGAGTACAAAATACTGATACCCATATTTTGTTGTTGATATAAGGTTTTCCATTCATATCGCATAAGATGCTTAGAATTTAGATTGCTCAAAGTTTAATGTTATTGTTGATATATCGTTTTCTGATCATATCACATAATAATTAATATGTTCTTAGAACTTAGGAAGATTGCTCAAAATTTAATGCATATGAATTTTGCTTGGAAAATAATACTTATGATTTAGAGCCTTTGGCTTAATTTTTTCAATGCAACTTTAATTCAACTGATATAGTTATGATTTAGTGTCATGGATAATTCATATGTTGCCTTGATTCTAGTTTGGTTGGAACTCCATTGTTTTTGCTTATTCTGGTGATGATGCTCAGTAGTTTGGTTGGAACTCCAGATTAACCCCACAATAATCTGATTGCAAGTGACAACTAAGAGAAGGTTTTTTATGCACCTTGACAAAAAATCTAAGACACTTTATTTCCCTGGTGTGATGTGGCCGTATGCTTGACAGTAACCAAATAACAAGGCCTTTGTTTGATGTTCTTTGGCTTCATTCTTCATCTTTCAGTGAGAGGAGCAATCTTTGGTTTTCTCTATGTCGTATTGGGAAAACGCATTTGGTTTTTCCCCAATATCAATGCTGAGGAAACAACATTTAGGGAGTTGATTCGGTTTTGGCCTAAGAAGGATGAAGAAGAACCCCCAAAGTGGACGTCCAGGCTTACATATGCTGGTGCAGCTGTGCTATTCATATTGTTGCTTAGGCATCATGCTCCTGATGAGGCTGCAAGAGCTAGGTATCTTTTTTTTCCAACTGTATACTTTCTATATCAATTGCCTATATTGACAATCGTTAAAATGCTTCAACTGTTATTTTGCCACCAATGGAAAGCTTTCTTAGTTACATTCTTGAATTCTGGTCGAGTCTCAAGATATATTGACCTCTTTACTGCTTGCCTTGTGGCCCTTTTTGCTATTATATATAAGGTGGTTTCTTTGCTGCAGATACCAAAAGAAGGTTTACAATATCATTGATGATGTTCTTGAGTGGTCTCCGAAATTGGCATTGTCTGGGATGATGGAGAAGCAACACCCTGTGGATAATGCAACAGACATAAATTATACAAAGGACGAGAGCCAAGCAGCCAATGCTGAAGAATTAACTGATGATAATGTGATGGTGAATATTAGTTCATCTGGCACTGATGATCATGATGCTGGTGAAGTAGACCTAGAATGAGCTGAAGATTCATAAGATGTAACAGCAGGCATTTGAACCCTTGTGTCATTTTTTTGGATGCTGAATCATGTCGGTAAATAGGACCGAGTGTGGTTTCCTCTGTGATGAGTATCTTGTCATCCAGAATAGAATACTAATTTGTCATTCAAGGATCATTGAAGTTGCATGTCAAGCTGAAGGTGTCTCCGAGAAATACGTGCTGCCAAAGTGGCATTTCATGTAACATGGAATGTGATATGTATGTGGATTAGGATTCATGCTTTTTGTTGAGACCATGGGACCCGCGGCTTCAATGGAATTAAGGATTTGATTGAGTATCTTGTTGTCGAGATATCATATTAATTCAGGGTCGTTCATGTTTCATGTCAAGCTAAAAATGTCTCCGACAAATAAATGCTGAAAAAGCAGCATTTCATGTATAACATGTAATGTGGTTTGCCCGTGGATAAGAATTCATGCTTTTGGTTGAGACCATATAGATCTAGGATTTGTGAGGTAGTTGGATACGTGATCAGAATGACATGCTGATTTGCTAAAATCTTAAAGGTATGTGGTCGCAATAAAAATGTCTGGTATGTTCATTTCATATGACCTGCCAACATGAACGCAAGTTGCGTGGTAAGGTTTATGAGGATCTTTCCTTTAATTAATATATCAATTATCCACTTGATCTTCTTTATTGAGACTGTGTCGTGGTGATGTCTTTGTATGCCATTAGATAGTGGACTCTTCTTCCTAGTTAAAAAAAATACATCGAATTTATCTGTTTGATGTTGTCAAATCAATTTTGTGATATTAAAACTTTAAAGATTTAAAGCTTCATACTTTTGGACCTTGGATGACGCAAGAAGCAAATTATTTTTCTAAATTGTTCGACTTGGCACATAAATGAGTCCATTTGAAATTATTTAGATATTCATGGTGATGAAAATATGTTATTAGCAAACTCAAACCCTTCAAAAATCGCTTTTACTATTATTATTTTCATACCAACGAATGGTCAGCGCTGACTGGGTCTGAACCAGAAAAGTGATTTGACCAAAAATTTCCAAAGGGAAAGTCTTTTCCTTTTCTTTTTTCTTTCTTTCTTTCGATTGAGTTGGAAAACATAAAGTTAGAACGGTATACAGCAAGCCAAGAAGAGATTTAACTACAATAAATACATTACATTAACATAATAATTGTTGTTACCGATACACACATATTGTAAGTAAAATACATTTAAGTTTCATTATTAGACTATAATTTAAAATTTTATAATAATCCTACAACAATTCAATTAATTAAGGCAACCTATAAAAAGAGAGAGATGAATATAAATAACAATCATTAGAAATACTTACTAATTTCATCCTATCTATTTGTCCGAACGCTTATCAAACCTAATTTTGGTCCCAAATTTGATCATCCAGTTGCTAAATGTTGCTTAGGTGGGCCTGAGCTTATTCCAAAAATCCAAACCCTCAACTTGTATCTTTTTTTTTAAAATTCCTTTTTCATCTTTCAAATTCAGTTAATAAATATTTTAATTCAACTTTAAACACTTTAATTATATTTAAATGAATCAGATAGATATAATTGAATATAAAATCCAGACTTGGAGAAGAGACGGACACAGCTGTTAACGCCATCATCTCAAGTCAAACTGTTGAAAATGAGCAAGACATATGAAGGCAAAAGTTGCTTGAGATCTAAGCGGAGGACGTCCACCACCTCCTCTTTCTACTTGTTCTTACTTTAGCGTGAAGGATGGGCAGAGGAAGATGACAAAGCCGAACAATTCGGTGCGTCTGCCGACCTCCCCCCTCTATTTTCCCGGTCAACTTGAGGCCAACGACGAAGTCTCCCGTCTCGTCTCGTCTCCTTGTTTTAATAATCCAAACAAGCTTCAGCCTTTTCCTTCCGCATCCTCTCGCCGTGACCCATGGGCCCCACCGAGGAGGTCGCAATCCGTTCGCCATAAGGATGTTGCCTGGTCTGGTCGAGAGAGCAGATCCTCATAGTACAGAGTTCGATTTCTAGGAAAGTGGGTGTTCAACGTGGCTGTCAATATTCTGAGCATCGTTCGAGTTGACCATTTCAAAACGTCTTTGTTCAATCCAAGGAATCCTAATCTCCTGCTATATTTTAGTTATTGCGGAGGTTCCCCACCAATAATAATGACAAATGTTTACTACTGCTGGAGTGATGGCTCAACTTTCTTATATTATTTTATATTTTGGGGAAGTGTGTGCTCTGCTGTAAAATATTCCAAGTTGGGGATGGGAGGAGATGTATACACTACATATTTGGTTTTAATACCTAATTCTATTGATTTATAAAAGTGATTAATTATTTTAGGCCTTGTCCTTGAGACTTCACTTATTATTGGCATACCCTCCACATCGGTAGTCTCTTAAATTAAAAAATTATAATATATATATATATTTATTTATTTTTTGTATACTTGAAATAAGACGTGTTTGTGTAGAATTATTAAAAAAAAAATTATGAATAGTTATGTGTAACTTTGATAGATGATAAAATAAAAATATATATTTTGAATGATATTGACGAGAGATATAAATGTCATAGTAATAAACGGTGAAATAATTATTAATAATAAAAAATCTAAAAATATTATATTTTAAATTATAAATAAATATTTAATCACTCTTTGTTTTAAATAGTTGTATATTTTTTCATAAGGAACAATGATAGCAAAAGTTTCATATAGTTACTCTCAAATGGTTTGGACATTACCACTTGTTATTGTTGTCGTAATAGTTTCAACCCTTATTGATTAGTTATCATATATTCATTAATATTAACAAATCAATGATTTGATTTTTCAATAATCCATTAGGTTTTGGAATCTTATTGACTGATGACATGGTGTTCCGTTTCCAAGTCTTTCTTGAATCTTATTATATAGTGTGGAAGGTGGGGGAAGTAACATCTTTTTCTTCTCTCAAACAGTGAAAATTACGTATACATGTGAATAAAAAGGAAGTCAGTATGCTTCACGTTTAGAGTCGTTCTACAAGTGGCCAAGAACGAGAACAATTGACCTTTCTATCCCAATCCAAAATGTTTTTCTTGGATTTAACTCATGCATCGAGGAAAACATGCAAATAGTTATGGTCTTATTAGCCACGTCACCTACCAAGGAAAAACATGCGATGAGAACTGATCATACCATCTTCTTGAACAAAAAAGGATGAAACATGTGTGATGATATTGAGGTGCTTGGAGAATTGTTTGTTGCCATGTTGGAGAGTCGTGATATGCTTAGATGAGAATGCATACGAATACAAGAAAGAAATTTTGGTATGTTATATTGTTTCATATGTCAAAGTTTAGTATGTTTTAGTATTTTTTCCGTAGAGAGAGCAGAGCTGACCCGATTCATTTTGCTCGTGCTTTAGAGCCGTACGTTCCAAGAACACCTTAAACGAAAAAAAAAAGTGGAGTTTCAATTTAGGATTTTAAGATAAACTATCAAAACTTTTACCAATTTAGTTGACATATTCAAACTTTTAAAAAATTATTAATATATTATGATGAGCACTAACATTAAAATACTTTTACTAAACTTGTATGACACTCAAGTCAAATAAAGAATACCATATAAGAACATAGAAATGAGAATATGAGCTTGAGATTAAACTGAACATATCATGTCCATTTGATCAACATGCCAACCAAATCGTCAATAGGGATACTAACTCTATCCTAACAAGAGAGTTCTTTCACTCGAGATGATAATTGATAGTCTTAATGTTAAGATGAAATGTTACCCATAATCATTATCTCAATATTTTTATGTATGATGCTATGATTAAATAATGATCAGACAACCTAAGCAATTATTCTCGATATTAACCATGACTTAGGGCTCAATGATTATTCCACCACAATATAAAAGTTTTTAGATGTATGGAAACTCTCTTATTTTCTCATTGTATTTTCAAATTCTTTAAGCTCTTTAATAAACTTAGACATTATATGAGTGCTTTTTTTTTTTTTTAGGCACACCCTTAATACAACAAGTGTCAAAGTAAATCTTGATCGAATCCGAACTCTCATCATGTGTTAAATAATTAAAATATTATTTATCACCTATTTTATCATCTTTTTAGTGTTAGGTTGATACCAATGTGTCTTTCAAGAAGATTCTCCAAATCAAATATGGTTAGAAGGAATATTTTTAATTTTGATATGGAAGGGACCCTTTGATTTGTATCACAGTGTGTCTTATAGTCGAAACAATACTATTTGCGATGCTAAAGGAGTCCTTTCCCAAGTCACTATAGCACTATATAGTACTGAAAATACTATTTTTAAAAGGGATATATAGTACTGAAGTCACTTGAGATATGAGAGACTATAGCTCTATACTTGTATACCTTTGAACATACTAAACCACGTTCTCCATACAAATACATGAGCACATGTCTAAAGATGAATTTTTATAGACATTATATCGTTTCATCCAACGATAACTACGTGAGATTTATAACGCAGTGCGTTTGCATGCATACATTTATGCATGCTAACCGTACACGTAGAGGTACAAACTTAGGATCAGTGCACACAATTTTATACAAATGTAATAATTATTTTTTTGACTCGAATCTTTATAATATAAACGATAAAGAAGTAATTTTATCATTACATATGTAAAGAAAAATAGATTTACTCGAGTTATCGCAAGTGTGGCCGACATAAATAATGGAGGACTCCTCTTTGTTCTTGTGTGTGCCAGCAGTATTCATCAAGAAGACCAAGTCAATCTCGGCATTTGAGTTTGTCGTAATGGCTGAGGTGGTGATTTGAGCATCATCTTGGTGGCATTCTATTCAACCACTTACATGGATGTGGATACATTGCATGTTGGGACAACAAAAAAAAGAACCTAATGCTCTCCCTCCCCCAACTTGGTAGGTTAGATTTGGTTCCGTAGCCATCTCTCCTCATGTAATTTATTTAATCGGATTCCCCACTAATTTTTATTTACTTTAATTTGAATTCAACTTAAAACACATACTAATTTGAACCCCACTCGAGTACCTATTTTCCTATGTAAACTCGTCTTAAACCAATTAAAATGCATTAAGATTTGAATTAAATATGTTAGATAGAAAAAGACAGATATTCGAAATATCTTATTCGATATTGTTTCTAAGTAACATTTTAAAAGAATTCTCTTTTCCACTTTGACTCTTTTCACTTCAGTGGTTTTTTTCATTTTTTCTTCGAAAGTATTATTTTAATTTCAACCACTGAGGATATATAAATTTAGTCTTGTCGGTCTCTAATGTTCTTCATAGAGGAAAAAAAAAAAAATTAAACAGTAAAACTCTCTGGTTTTCCATAGTCACTCGCATTCCAAAAAATATATATACTCAAGTCAACTTAGATTGCTATATGATTTAGTGATACGATGTTTTGGGTTTAGTATACGGTGATGGGTCCATCCGCGATAGTATATCATTCTCTCTCTAAGAAAAGAATCACATGAGATTTTTCTAGCATAAAAATTATGCATTCCCTTCCATTCATGATTTATATGCGAAGCATTGTTCTCCTCAACCAAAGTGCATTGATTTGTGGGCGAATCTGAAGCTCACAATATAGTAATAATAATTATGATAAAAATTTTGGCGCATTGACATATTTATTAATAATAATAATAATAATAATAATATTAAAAATTATTTTGTTCAAATATTATAGTTAATTTCCTTGTAGAAAACCTAAATTTTATTACCATACAAAACCATAGTCTATTATTAATTGGATTGGAATCCGATTCCACTTGCATCCAAATATCTATTTCTTGATAGGGAGACAGACCTATTTATTGCCTACATATGTTGCCACAAAATTTCTCGCACTTATTGTCCTCACCATCAAATTAAACCAGGCCGCCGTTGTACTGGAAGAAATGGACGGTCGTGATTGCATCTGCACATAGCTTCGTCGTATCTGGACCGGTCATAGTCCGGTTCACAGTCCCCCGATGAAGAGCGGTTCACTTTTGGTTTTTTCCTCTCTTCTCTGGCCAGAGACCGGCACAGAGAGAGAGAGAGAGAGAGAGAGAGAGAGAGCGCGCTTCTTCCTTGGAGAAAAGCCCAACAGCCTCCTCTATTTAAAGGAAGGGGGGGGAGGGGGGGGAGATCGGTGGGAAGAAAGTAGGGAATTGAGAAGGAAAAGGGCAATAAGATTGGCTGTTCGTGAGCTGTTTTCTCTGGACCAGCCTTTGGTTGACACCAGAAACACCAGATCTCCAAGACCTCACACGGATCAAGGTTGGTTCTCAGATTCAGGTATTCCTTTTCTTTCGTTTCTTACCTGCCTGCGTTGATTGTTCTGTGCCTGTGTTCGGGTTTTCGATTCAGGAATTCTTTTTGGTGGTTATTCCTTTTCCTTGGGCAATTCTTTTTGGCATTAGTTGATTATTACATTGGAGAAAAAAATCCTTTTATGGAATTTCACCTAGTTTTCTGTTCTTAATCTTGATTTGAAAGAAAGGAGTAACCTTTGATGTGATGTGTAGGAAAAGATTGTATTTTTCTTTTAAAGGAACAGTGGATCTTATTGATTTTGGTGCAAGTTGTTCGTTGAAGTATTTGATTTGTTTTCTAGGTCTTGGTTGACTTCAAATAATTAAGTTTGAACTATTTAGTTCTGTTTGTGTGATCTGTTTCTGTATTGATTGGCTTTGCTCCCTTTTCTTTTTGTTCAGGGGCAGGCTTGTAGAAGCAAGACTAATTTTGATGGTCAGTTCATCCTTTTTATATGTTTGCACTCTGATTCATTCGTTCTTATTTATATGCCTGCATTCTGATCCTCCTGTTACAATGGATTTGTTACTTGCCTGATTGGTTCTTTGGTGTTTGTAAATATAGATATGGTCTATGAAATGTCTCTTAATGTTGGATCTTTTGGGAATTGATGACCAGGGGGAAGAAGCACCTGAGCATCTTTTGAACAGCTTGGATGGGCATTTACCTGTTGCTTGTGATTCTGAATCGAAAGACTATCAGACGTCTACCGTTGTTGATGATAAGACAGTAAGACATTATTGTTCTGGCTTATGCCAATTTGTCAAGCTAATGACTAGCGTAACATATGTCATGCAAGATCTGATAGCCTGTACTTGCATGCTCAGTATGTAGTTGAAGGATCTGAGGATGGAGGCAAGTCATGGATAAATGTCAAAATTTTTGATAATTTGACAAGATCATGGTATGATGTCATATTAGCCTCTTCTAATTTTGGTTATTCAGGTTATGTCTAAGATCGGGTCAATTAATTCTTTAACTGAATTGAACAGGTTGATTCCTACTGTCCGGGGTATGAAACCTGTTCAACTGAAAGGCCACTCGACTCTTCTTCTGAACAATGGACGGATATTGATCGTAAAGAAGGATTATCCATTGGATGATTGCATCTGGTTTCTTGAGGTAAGAGTGTGGATTCAGCTTTGTTGCTCTTCTGTTGTGCATATCATTCAACAACTTCATGTTTTCGGAATATTTATCTTGAGTAACAATCTCTTTTAAAGTTGTAATGGCAAACAATTTCTTATGTTCTGAGGCTATTTAGTGGAATCATGTGTGTGGTTTAAGTGATAGTCTTTTTAATGACATGGAGAAATCAGCATGTTGTACAGATCTTTGCTTTGGTGTGTATAGACCATTGTTGGTTCAAATCAGTATTCATCCTTAGAGGCCTACTTATGTTAGTGTGTTGGTACCATGCGTTTGGAATGATTTTAGTGCAAGACTCTATTTATTTATACGTGCTAACAGAATTTAGATGATAAACTGTCCTTCATTTAGTGTTTGTTGGTCACCTTTTCTTTGGATAATTTGGTAGGTGGATACCCCTTTTGTTAAAGAGCAAAAGAAGATACTTGGAACAGAAGTAGTTGCCTGGAGTAAGGGTGTTATTGGCAGTGCCCCAAAACCAATTGTAATCAGTGGACCTTCTGGGGTTGGCAAAGGTACCTTGATAAACAAACTTATGAAGGAATTTCCATCAAAATATGGGTTTTCTGTTAGTCACACAACTCGAGCACCAAGAGAGAAGGAATTGGATGGAGTTCATTATCACTTCACCGAGCGAAGCCTTATGGAGAAAGATATAAGAGATGGGAAATTTCTTGAATTTGCATCAGTTCATGGAAATCTTTATGGTACAAGTATTGAAGCAGTTGAGGCAGTTACAGACTCTGGGAAGGTATTTGCTGAATCTTCCATGAATACATGGATATAAACAACAATGATATTTGATTATTCAATTACACATTTCTGTTGGTGTTGCGCTTTTTAAATTTTGGAAGGCTTTCTGTTTTCAGAGATGCATTCTGGACATTGATGTTCAAGGAGCTAGATCAGTGAGGGCAAGTTCTCTTGATGCTATATTTATCTTTATCTGTCCTCCATCGTTTGAGGAGCTGGAGGAGCGTCTACGTGCACGGTATATAAACTCATTTGAAAATATTAAATATTTCTGCTCATGAATTCATCAGAAATTTGTGCAATGGACCTAGAAAATTTATCATAATGCTTCTCTAGTCATTCTACACAGTGGAACTGAGACTGAGGAACAGGTCCAGAAGAGACTAAGAAATGCCAGAGCAGAGCTTGACGAAGGAAGATCTCCTGGTCTTTTCGATCATATTTTGGTGAACGATGACTTAGAAACGTGCTATGAGACTCTTAAGGTGCCTACTTCCTTTTCCTGGAAAAAGCATATCTTTTAGATAAGAATTATGTGACAAATGAACCATGTCTCAATTGGATTTGTTTCTTCTTGTCAGAAATTACTTGCTTCTGATGAAAATGCTAATACCCTAAATCAACCAAGTAAGTTACTAGCTCCTGGTTCTTTTGTGGTATTATGCTACTATTTGGAATAAAAACATATATATCACCTTGTTCATGCAGCTACAAAGAACTTGAAAGTTCATGTGTCTCACATGGAATCTAGGGCAGATCAAAAAATCCTTTTACACTGTGGCACTAATGGTACTGGTGTAAAAGTACCTAATTTGTAAGTCACCCTGTTTTGTCATCAGATAACACGTCAATAACTACTGATCTTAATCCTGACTCTTCTGCATGTTATCTGGGTAGGTTTATGCTTGACATATCATCACTTAAAGGAGGTGCTCCTGGCCGAACAAGAGGACTCAATGTATATACAGTTGAGACGTTAGGTGATGGCGTTAACACGATCAAACAACTCTGACATCCCATGAATTAAGCAACCGACGGAGGACATCTGTACCAGCACTGACTCGTTTTTGGACTGATTTAGACT
>LVTN01001100.1:1947-13882 GCA_001649415.1 Musa itinerans
GGTTAGAACACTTGCCTTAGAAGAGTTTGATTCCCAAATGTAGGGAGTTGATGCAAAACCTCAAACAAAGTTTCCTCTTCCTCTTCTTCTTCTTCTTCTTCTTCTTCTTCTTCTTCTTCTCAAACCAACATTGCAGCAAGTATCCCTATGGTTAAGTTTCCTTTAATCTCTCATTTAATTACTTTTGGCTAACACAAGGGTTGCAATGTGTCATGCATGCATGAAATGGGCTAGGTGTCAACTTTAGAGCAAACATAAGTGGCATTAACCTTATGTTAGCTAGTGACACTTATCCACCATATATATATATATATCTTTTTTTTTTTCTTAATATTTACTCTTAGGTCCTTAGCCATAAACTTTTAATAGAATATTATTTAATATAATTTTTTTTTAAAATAATCCTCATATTTACAAACAAGCATTTTCTAAATTTTTTTAAAAATGGGGGATGTTACAACTGCAGTCGACCGGGTCCTCTCAGTAACGTGTTGACCAGTGTTTCATGGTTTGGGTGCTAGTTGTGGCGGCTCGTCGTGGGAACGTCGGTCGGCGACTTCTGGGGTTGGGGCGCTCGCAGATCAGGGGCGGCCTTCTTCTTGCAAAAATGGCCTTCGTCGAATGATGCCCGATTATGGCCTCTCCGACGAACAAGTTAGTAGAGGGTTCAATCGTTTTTCCTCTCTCCCCTTTTCTGTCGATGTCCATTAAGGGATCTTATACAATTGTATGAGGGTCGGTCGTACGTGGATCGACGTGACGGGCGTGTCAAATAGTGTCTCGGTATGAACCCTGACCTGGCATGTGGGGATAGTGCCGTCCCGGGTTTACTGGGATGAGGCGTGTTGGCCGATACCATGGGGTACGGATTCTGACTCGGCGTGTGGCATGTCGTGACATGTGACACCTTTGGTACGGATTCTGCTATGGCGTGTGGCATCGGCTATGACGTGTGACACCTTTGGTACGAATTCTGCTATGGCGTGTGGCATCGGCTGTGACATGTCTTGGGCCCATAATGTGCCTTATCAGACGGGTATATAGCTCACTAGTCTATCTAGTTATCTCGATGTCCCTCTCGAGTAACCAGTAACCGAGATTATTTAGGATATGTGTTTAAAGGCGAATCAGTCTCATTATTGTGATCTCATCACGATCCGATTCCTATGGTACAGATCCAAGGATATCATAATATATATATATATGTATATATATATATATATATGTATATATATATATATATATGTATATATATATATATCAGTGAACTCATTCTCCAATGAGCACCTGCACTATAGCCCTAGTGTCCCTACACGAGCAGCTTTGAGACCAGCTGCCTCTATCATATGGATGGGTATGTAAAACACTAGTATATCTAGTTATCTCGATGTCCCTTTCGAGTAACCTATGACCAAGATTATTTAGAGTCTATGTTTAAAGGTGAATCGGTCTCATTATCGTGATCTCATCACGATCCGATTCCCATTGCATAGATCCATATATATCACAATATATATGTATATATGCAACAAGTAATATAAAGTGATAAATGCTAAAATATAATAAGTAAAAAGACTGCGTGTCAAGTCACACGTGCCATCACTCACGTTAATGGCTTGTAGGGCACATATGACTAGCACCACCGTCGGCCATGACTTCAAGTGTTGAATGGGCTGGTCAATCGGCCCAATTCAGCCCTATTAAGGGCCTAGTTGGCCCCTAACTGTGTTAGTGGGATTACCTCCCAATCCTAACTCAACTTAAGGTCTAACTACGATAATTTAATATATTAACTAAGTAATCTTGGTCCGGTATGTTAATTATTCTTCCAGCGATCTTCCAGTGAACTTCCGACGATCTCTCGGCAATGTTCTAGCGGACTCCTAGCAAGCTCTTGGACTTTACGACCTCGGTCAATTCCGATAGAACTTCCGATGAATGTCTGAACTTCCAACAAATATTGAACTCCTAATGAAATCTCGATCTTGACTCTGGCATAACATTTGCTTAATGTCTTACCGCTATTGTAGTTAATCCTTCACACTTTTCTCAACATATATATTATATCAAACAATTTACTAATTGATTTCATCATCAAAATCTGAGATTCAACAAGCAAGGCTTGCAAGTTGCATATGACTCATAGTCGAATGGATCTAGATATCCATCCTTTAACAACTTTTAAATCCTTCCCTCTTGGATATGACCTAACCTACAATACCACAAGTATGCACTATTCACCTCATCTTGTTTCCTCTTGGACACACTAACATTCATGATATATAGAGCAGTGTCTAGTATAAAAAAACCATTATGCGATGTCCCTCTAGTGATGATCTTATAATCCTTAATAATTGAATAACTATTGTTCTAAAAAATTACTTTATAACCATTCAATGTCAAACATGAAATGAAAATAACATTTTTGATAATAGAGGGACTAAAATAACATTTATCTAATGCAAAAGTAGCTTTACTAGGCAGATGTAAAATGACCTTACCGACAGCAATAGCAGCAATTCTTGCTCCATTACCCCCTTCTTGTGGTCGATCTTGCCTCTTGCTAATCTCTTAGGCTTTCCCAGAATCTGCAACTAATTGTAGATGTGATAAGCAGTACTAGTATCCAATACTCATGCACTATCACAAAAATCTAACCATGAACATACCTGAAGCTTATCTAAGCTTCTATTTTGCCTTTTCTATAAGGTACTCTTTGTAGTTCCTCTTCTAGTGCTAGTCTTTGTCATAGTGGAAGCACTGACTTTTCTCCTTTATTAGGTCCTTCTTGGCAACCTTTGCTTTGCTAGACATAGGTGCTTTGCAAGCCAATCACATAAGTGATGACAAAAGTGACTTGACACACAGTCTTTTTACTTATTATTATTATTTGATATTTTATCACTTTATATTGCCTTTTGCATGAATATATTATGATGTTCATAAATCTATGCAATGGGAATCGGATCGTGATGAGATCACGATAATAAGACCGATTCGCCCTTAAACTCATATCATAAATAATCCGGATCGTAAGTTACTCGAGAGGGACAATGAGATAACCAGACAGATTAGTGTCCTATATACCTGTCCATATGATGGATGCAACTGGTCTCATAGTTGCTCGTGTGGGGATACTATGGATACAATGCAGGTGCTCATTGGAGAATGAGTTCACTAATTGATCTGCTTATGGAATGTTAGATGGTTAAAGATGCCTTATTGTCAGACAATAATTCTGTCATCCTAGTGGTGTATCCGGTCCTTAGATTTGAGATACCAAGGATGTCCTGAATGAATACTGCACTCTTTGATACCAGACTTCTAGGTCTTGAGGTTTCAAATCTAGCATAGTCAGTCATTGAGAGTGATAGCCAACCTTACGAGGGTTATTGAGTATCGATAGTGGATTATCTACTCTCGATATCATGAGAAAAATATCCCATGTGTTATTGCTCAAACAAATCATTGGACAGGGTCATTCGGATTAAGATAGTAAGAGTTCTTCGGGAGAATCCGATTAGAGCAAGACTCGAGTAGAAACTATATGAGCTTGATAATATCATGCCCAGTATACGGTCTCTGGGGTATTAGATGGATGAGGGACTATAGATACATGGTAATTGAGAACAGATTAGTCCAAAGGATTGGATTCCCCTATATTGTCTAGGGACTGCGACATAGTGGCCTAGTACGTCCACAATTGATAAGTAGAGTGAATTATTAGAGAGATAATAATTCACTGAGCTAGAAGGAGTTTTGATAGGTATGACTCACAATCAACTCGATATTGGGCCTAGAGGGTTACACACATATGATAGGCATTGCGACGAGTAGAGGTTCAGATATGAGATATCTATTAGAGCCCTTATCTTATTGGATCTCAAATAAGCCCATGAATTATTGGATCCTATGGATGAGATCCAATAAGAGACAATAAGAGATTATTTGGTAGAGACCCAATCATCTAGGGGACTTTGGTAGTTGGATGGAGATCCAGTACCCAATATGGTAGGATCCATTTGGTTAAGTTGACATAGGGCCTCTATAAATAAGACAGAACCAAAGACCCATAGGCCAGAGATTCTTTTTAGCTACCTCCTCCTATTCTCCTCTCCCCCTCTCCTCATACTGCAGCCCCTATTTGAGGTGTGTGGACAGCAAGAAGGGGCAGCCCCTTCTTGATTGCATTGTGCGCACGAGGAAGTGTTTTGGGCAGCGATTTAAGGAGCATCTTCATAGCCTCTATCATATGGATCACTGCTAGAGAGGAGAATAGTTGACCTCCTTCATCCTTTCCCATAGATCTATAGGTTTTTAGGGATATACGATCGCCCTAGGTAAATTCTCTTACACATAGTTTTTTGGTTTCGTGGGTTTTTGCATACCAACTTTTGCATGACGATGAAATCTTCTTTTCTGTAGGAATTATGAGATTTTATTTTTCTATTCTTCCTTTGCACATGTGATGTTGTCCCAGATTACTCAACAGTGGTATCAGAGCCAGTTGCTCATGCAAAAGATTGGCTTTTAAACTACGTGTGTTGTGTTCAATCACGATGAAATTGTTTTGGATGATTGTTGCAATTTTTTATTATACTTTTCAAATCTGTACTGCACCTTTTCTTACTGTTAAGAGGCGTTTTAGATAGGGCTTTTGATGTCAAATTTGTTGACACAAATGGGGAAGAAAGGGTAGCAACTGTTGCTGGCCTTGGATTGGTCGAAGGCTGCTTGTAGCCTTGGCCGAGAGCTCCAATTTACTGATCTCGGCCTAGCCAAAAGTAGCAGGAATGAGAGCAGCATAGCTGCCTTCAACTTGTTGTATGGCAGCCCCTGCAGCCAGGTTTCCTGGCTACAAGGGGCACCCCTAGCGGCCAAGGTTTCCTGGCAGCAGGGGTTGCCCAAGCGACCAGGAGTTCTAGCTACATGGGGTACCTGGAGCCCATGGTAGCCCTATAGCCATAGTTTCATGGCTACAAGGGATTCCTAGGTGGCTAGGGTTTCCTAACCATGCAAAGCAGTCCTATGGCCTAGGATTCCTGGTTTTCGGGGACTATATGGTAAGATTTCATTGCTTAAGAAGGAACTACATGCCATGTGGGGAACCTACCATGTGGGGCACCCTATGGTAGGGTTCCCAAAATACTATATAAAATTAATTAAAATAGTTTAATTAATTATTATTATCAAGTAATCCTACATGGGGATGTGTACATGTGATGTATGATGTGGACGGACGATCATGGACCGTGTGATGTGTGTGTATGTGTGATATGATTATTATTATTATTATGGCCTACGAGCTTCTAATTTATTTCTTGTTTATTGTCAGGCTTGCGTACTCATGGTTAAGTTATGATTATATAAGAAGGCATAGTGGGAGAGTGAAAGTGATAGCAAAGCCCATGAGGCTGAGATGGACGATCACAATGCATGGAGATCATTGAGGTCCCAACAGAACTAACGAGGACGAGATGGATAATCACAAGGCGTGGAGATACGTCGTTGCATACAAAGATTTTGATGTGAGTTATCAAGCTCATTGGCTCGGCTTGATCATATTAGGATGTGGTCCATTATCATCTGATGTGATTGCTCATATGATGTGTGATTGATTATATACTTACTAGATATGTATATATATATTTACATGCGATGTACATATATATTATATATATATGTGTGTGACATGTTACGTTAGGAGACTGAATCAAAATCCTCTCTCTTGATAATATTAAGTTGGTAAATATAAGACAATTATATTGACCCACGTGGTCTTCCGTCGTTATAGGTAGGGACTATCACGACCCCTAAATTTAAAATCAACAATACATTTCAAGATCTAATCACACATTTAAGGACACTAAGAAAACGTTTAAGTCATTCACATTCATAATTCTACAATTCATAAGACCTATGCAGTTTAAAATAATATACCACCTTACTAGATAAATCGTAAAATCTAAAACCAACTCAAGACAATAACCACCTCATAAATCCACAAGTGTGGTATTCTATACAATCACAAAAATCAATATTTACCACATATTCATATCATTACACAAATTAGCTTAACGCTCCAAAATCCTAAACATGAGAGATTATTTAAACTTTTATAAAACTCATAAGTTTATATTTATTATCAATATTTCATTAGATACTAAGTATATTTATACAACAAAATATATCATCCACTAAAGGTTTGTCAAAAGTCTTCTAGCTTTTCATTCTAGCGAATAGAGGAGGAGGAAAGGGGAATCACACAATTCTATTCCTCTTCTTCTTCGCAGACATAAGCCCTAATTCGTTTTCTTCTCGAGTGACCGAGCAGGGCAAGAGGAAGGAAGGGAACAGTGCTACTACTATGACTGAGAAGGGCGACGGGAAGGCTGCTGACTGCACCCTTCTCCTTCACCTCTCTACAGCCGACAGCGACGATGTTGTGACTGCAGCGAGGGTTCTGGAAGGAAGGGGCGGCGGTTGTGATGTGATCGCACCCCCAAAGAGGAGCGCATCACGGTGACGGATTCTTCTCTCCGCCCCCTGCGTGATTGTGCAAGATCGGCGAAGGAGGGAGATCGCATCATCTGCTCTCCTCTTCTCAAGGGACGAGAACAGCGGAGGGGTTTCTTGCGGTGGGTTGCCCCCTTCCCCTTGCGACAAATGGGGCTGCGGCTCCTCTTCTTCCTCTCACGGAATAGAGGAGGAGATATCGCAGGAACAGAGGAGGGGTTTTCTCCTTCTTCCCCTTCTCATCGAGAGGAACAAAAATTGTAACAAAAAACAAACTCAAGAACTAGGCTGTTGGCGATCGGTGAAGGGAGGGGAGAACTCCATTGCTGTTGGCACTGCTATCCTCTTTCCTCTTCTCATCGGTGAAAAGGGGCCCAGCGGGGAAAGCTGTGACTTCCTTCTATAGCCCTTTGCTCTCCGTCGAACAGAGGAAAAAGGCTTCTCCCTTTTGTTCTTCTTTAGGCGAAAGAGATAGGAAGGGGCGGGTTCTCTTCTTCCTCTTCTCGCCTCTCTGCCAGTGGGAATAGAGGAGGGGGAAACTACGCACTGCTCTCCTCCTGTTCTGCTCGGTGGAACAGAGGAGAGTTTCTTTGGGGGGCGGCAACTGCATACAGCCTCTCTACTCTCCTTCTTCTTCCCCTTCTCATAGAGTGTGCAGCCCTCCCAACGCTGCAGAGACACGGCAGCGATGGCCCATGGGACCGGCGACGGTGGCGGGAGGGTAAACTCGACGACGAAGCCCTCTGCCCTTACCTCTCAAGTTGCTTCTTCGTTATCTTTTTTCCGACGAGATGTTCCTTCAATGAAGCAGCATTGAAATAGGTCGCGCTCTAGATCACTACCAAATGCACTCATTTCTAGTGACCCTTGGCCATGAACTAGCCTCTTCAAGGCTCTAATTGGAAGTCCGAATCTTAGCTCAGATTTCTTCACTCGAGAAGTTTAGGCTCATAAGATGATTGCTGTGTATGAGATTGCTGATTCTGCAGAGTTAATTAAGACATGATCTATGGCAATTATTGGCTATGTGGTAGGACTTAAAACATTCTATTTCTCACTATCCTCATTTATCAAAACTAGATGGGGAACATTAGCATTTAATCTTCATATGCTGGAAAATGGTTTCTTTGTTTGCAACCTATACTCTAAAGAAGATTTGCAATGGGTCCTTGAAGGGTTCTGGACTATTCGCGGCCACCCAATGATTCTATGACATTGGTTTCCAGATGTTTGTTTGGAGTTAGACAGCTTACAATCTATTCCTTTATGGGTATCCTTTCATGACCTTCTTCTACATCTTTAGAGTCAACGTTTTATTGCAAAGTTATGCAGCACTTTAGGACAGCCACTCTATATTGACAAAGCAAAAGCTGCGCAGACGAGATTAGCATTTGCCCGAGCATTTGTACTGGTTTCTTCTGACGAAGATATCCCAAATAAGGTTTTTTATCGTGATCTTGATGGGAACACTCGTAAGGTACATGTCTCATATTCGTGGAAGCCACAACGATGTCAGAGTTGCTTATCTTTTGGTCATGCAAATGGAGCTTGTCAGCAAACTCCAAAACCGATTAATAAGATCTACCGGCTACGTCAGACGCCTCAGCAACAAGGTGAGCCTCCTCAAGTGGTAGTAGAATCGGTGGTGACAAAGACGAGTGAGCATTCCGACTCGCAGGGACAACACCGAAGATAAGACAAATTAGAAACTTTATCTCTTCCTATTACGTCGGAGCCTTCCACAACAGAAGTTTTCCATGGTACTCGTGGACAGGAGAAGCAGAAGTCAGGAACTTCATCTCTTACTATATTATCAGATCCATCCACAATAGAAATTTTAATATCCACTCATCGTGCCAATCAGGACCTTGTGTCTCAACAAACTCAAGCACCAACAAACATCGCCAGTAAGGATATTATGCCACAACAAACTCAGGCCCAAACAAACCTCGTTAGTACGGATATTCTGCCTCAACTATCTCAAGCCCCAAAAAACCACACTAACTAGGATATTGTGCCTCAACAATCAGACTACTTGACTCAAGGTATAAAGTTTAAACATTTGCTAACTGTGGATAAAGTGGATAAATACAGGAATAAAGCCTTATAAGGTAAAGATATTGTGCGGAAGGAAAATGCAAAACCTAAGGATAAGAAAAAGGATGGAACTATCCTTTCAAAGTCATAGGATGAATACCTTACTTCCGTTTCCATTTGTTTTTTTCTGATGAAGATAATCTGCTGGTATGTTCGTGGACTTAATAAGCTTGAAAAATGTTAGGAGCTCACTAGAATAATCAAGTCTGCAACATGTAATATTACTATTATCGTGGAAATAAAAATTAAACAATCACGCGTTCTTGCTCAAAAGAATTTAATATGGTCGGACACAAAACAGTTTACCAATGACTCTAGTGAAACATTTGGTAGAATATGGGTCTTATGGAATCCTAACTCTATTAATGCTTGGTTTATTTCTGCTACTGATCAATTCATTCATCTTAAGGTGGAGGATAAAAAGAATGGCTGTCAATTCAATTTCACTGGTATATATGCTTCAAACAATATGCAAGAAAGAAATATAGTATAGACTGATTTGACTAACATTGCAAATGACTGTCTTAATGTGCCTTGGATTGTTCTTGGTGACTTTAATACTGTTCGGTACACAAATGAAAATTGGGGGGTAGACAGCTTTCTGAAAGTTAGTTTCAAAATTTTAATAATTACATAGACACTACTGCATTGATTGATATGAAGTTTGTGGGCAATGCTCTCCTAGAGTAATCAAGGTGGTGCTAACAGAAAAATAATGGCTCAACGTGACAGGCGTTTGATTAACCAAGAATGGTTAACAGTTTATCCTAATTCACTTCTTCAGTATGATGTACCATTGTTTTCTGATCATTCCTTAATGTATATACACGCAGACAAAGCAACACCCAAAGGCAAGAAACAATATGGCATGTTACAAATTTATGATGACATGTTACAAATTTTCATTGCCTTGACTTGAATTCACGGTTTTATCAATATGACATATTTATAAGGGGAGTTAAGGTTAACTCCATCATCAATTGGTTGACATCATCAAAAAGGGGGAGAATGTTGAATCTCAGATTTTGATGATGAAAACAAATTGATAATCTTTATAAATTGATCTGCATTTTGAGTGATGATGCATCAACAAAAGGATTGGTCGATGTATCGACAAAAGGCTTCGGGCCATGGGTTTAGGCATCAGGCCAAGAAAAGTAGAAATTGCACTAAATAAATCGGAGTTATAGAGGTCAATTGGCCGATTGGTCAATAGGCCGCAAGAGACGATGATGCACCGAAGATTTGGACGAAGCACCGATGAACCAATGACATGTCGGACAATATTTGATTTGCTTTGTAATAATTGTCTAGATTGAAGTAGGTTTTAAGTGTGCAGGATTAACTATGATAGCGATCAAGGCATAAAGCAAAATGAAGTCCCGGAGTCAAGAACGAGATTTTGTTGGGAGTTCGAGAGTTCGTCGAAAGTCCAGACGTTCATCGAAAGTTATGTCGGAATTGATTGAGAAGTCTAGGAGCTTGCCAAAGAAACTTGTCGAAACTCACTAAGAAGATCGTCGTGAAGTCCAGGAGCATGCCGGGAGTCCACTGGAATATTGCCGAGAGATCATCGGAAGTTCACTGGAAGATCGTCGGAAGATACCTAGACTTACAGACTTATTTACCTTAGCGAACGTCTTAAAATTTGTAGTTAGCACATAATTAGGTTGGAATTAGGGCAAATCAATTAGGGGTTAATTGGGCTTAAATTGTGAGTAATTTGGGCTTATTGTGTCACGCCCCCTAAATTGATAATATTAAACTTCAACAATACGTTCCAAGATCCAATCACACATT
Source organism: Musa itinerans (assembly GCA_001649415.1). NCBI lineage: Eukaryota > Viridiplantae > Streptophyta > Magnoliopsida > Zingiberales > Musaceae > Musa > Musa itinerans. Next base: position 12,361 of record LVTN01001100.1, read on the forward strand.
TGAGGCCACTAAGAAAACACTCAAGTCAAAATTCACTTATATAACCCACAATACATAAAACCTATGCAGTTTATCATCATACCATCATATCACTTAATGATTCACAAAATCCACAGCCAACTCAACTAAACCATAACTACATCATAAATCCATAAGCATGGGAATCTATACAATCACAAAACCAATATGTACCATATGTTTATATCATTACACAATTTAAACTTAACATTCCCAAAATCTTGACGTAAGAGGTACTTTCCAAATATTTTCAAGATACATCAGTCTCGATTTGTCGTTGATACACACAAAAGGAACTTATACAACATCAACTTATCAAGTACGAAAGGTTTGCCCCAAAACCTTCTAGCTTTCCATTGCCTCAACCCAATTTACACATTTTAGCGAGTGACAAGCTATCCTAAAAAATTTATATAGCAACGGGATGAGCACATAGAGCTCAGCAAGCGACTAACAGATTAATGGCAGATGAATCATTTCAGAGCATATCAATGACGGATAAAACATTTGATATGACAGATGAAACATTACGGAACATATCAATGATAGATGAAATGCTTCAGAACATATCAATGGCATATGGAATGTTTCATCTATCATATCAAATGTTTTATCCGTCATTGATATGCTTTGAAATGATTCATTACGGAACATATCAAGAAGCATTTCAGAACATATCAAAGAACAAGTACGAAACAGAAGCTCAAATGTCGCATTTGACGTTGCATACATTTCATTCTTATCCAAAGCACATATAGAAATATATAACCAAAGCTTTGGATATCATATCAAATAAATAGAAGGTGAAGTAGGATCTCAAACATAATCTAGAGCATCGCGGGCTCTAAGCACATACCCTTTACCATTTCTGGCAAAGGTCCAGACAATCCCTTTACTATTTCTAGCAAAGGTCCAAATAATCCCTTTACCAATTATGGCAAAGGTCCAAACAGTCCCACAAACACCGGAGTACAAAAGGGTAGTATAAACAATAACATTGGCACATATCGGAAACACATGCAGAACAACGGAATGCATGTGCCTATACGAATCATTGCGATGCAAACATGAACTTTACATGATAGCTACAGGTGTACAAATAATTGTAGGACAAAAGTATACATAAATTCAAGGCAATAATGTAAATCACAACTGAAGTAAGTGTTTTTGCTGAAATCAATTTCCAAAGAGAAGAAACAATAAGAGGCGAAATCGACCAAAGCTTGATTCTGGCAAAATGTTAGGACTCTAGCTAGGAGAGTCCTAATTGAGAAGGACATTCATGTAAAACCTACCTAAGCCGACCCCTATTAAAGAGGTGAAGAGGTTGGCTAGGGTTAGGAGGTTGTTTCTTAGAGAAAAAATAGGAGTTGTAAAGGAATAGGAGTCTTAAGTAGGAGTCCTATCAGGAGTTGGTTAGAAGTAAGAGTCTTGAGTAGGAGTCCTATTAGGAGTTAGGGTTTAGAAGCCATATAAATAGCCATGTATTCCTCCTCTTTTGACA
>LVTN01001100.1:21482-32534 GCA_001649415.1 Musa itinerans
CTCATCCAGATCGAAGCATCCTTCGTCACTCAAAACACAGATTAAAACATAAACACATATTAAGTGGTTTATCATCAAAATACGAGATTCAACCCTAAACACACATTTGAGGACACTAAGAAAATATTTAAGTCATTCACATCCATAATTCCGCAATTCATAAAACCTGTGTAGTTTAAATTCATATATCACATCACTCGATGAATCATAAAATATAAAACCAACTCACTAAGACAAGAACCACCTCATAAATCCATAAAGATGTTACTTATTTGTAACATCCCCTTATTTGTATATGCTTTTTTGTATTAGATAATTTTAGATTAAAAGTTTATGGCTAGGGACCTAAATGTGAATCTTAGAAAATTGATATGATTTGTCAAAGATTCACATTAAGTTAAAAAATAAAAATAAAAATAGAGGACATGTGTCACTAGCTAACCAAAGTATGGTGCACCCATGTTGGTTCTATGGGTGACACATAAGCCCCTTTCATGCATGTTTGATACCTTACAACCCTTGTATTAGCCAAACCCAAGTAATTAGATGAGAGATTAAAGAAAAAACTTAAGTTTCTACAACCAACGTTAGTTTGAGAAGAGAAGGGAAGAAGAAGAAGAAGAAGAAGAAGAAGAGGAAGAGGAAGCTTTGCTTGAGGTTTTGCATCAACTCCCCACATTTGGGAATCAAACTCTTCTAAGGCAAGTGTTCTAACCCCATCTTATAGAAATCCTAATCTCTATTTTCATTTTAATTCTTCATAATTCGAAAGATTTCAGCTTAGCACCAAACCTTTCTTTCGTTTTGATACAAAGCCATGAATCTATAATTTTTCGGTAATTTGACCTCTATGCACCTTTTAAGACCTAAATTTTAGCACTAAACTCTGACTTAGGCAAAGCCTAATCCATTTAAAAGTAGACTCAAAAACCTTTATTTTGATACTTATACTGAATGATTTTGAGTTTAAATGCCTACCAAGACTTCTGTTTCAATTAACCCTACCAAATAATTTTGTTGCTTAACAGATTATAACTTTATGCTGGGAACTCAAATTCATGCAAAGTATGATTTATTGAAAGCTAGACTCAAAATTATTTCTGCACTTACCTGATTTGAAATTTTTGGAGTACAATTGCAAAGTGAAACATCTATTTTCATCAACCCTATGGATTTAGTAAAATAGAGCTGATGTTTTCAGACCTTTAACTACGAAGTTATCTGTAACTCCTTGTTGTAAATACCAATTTTTTCAAAACTTGATTTACCTAAAACTAAATTGAACAGCTTTCGAATGACACCTATTTTGTATAAATTGGAGCATAATTAGTCATCCAAATAATTCATACAATGTGCCTCTCAAATTCTGTCAGAATCGAACTTTGGTCGATTTCGCCTACTTCAGTTGAGCTTTACAATATTACCTTAAATTCCTGTATACTCTTGTCCTTCAATTATTTGTATACCTGCATCTATCATGTAAAGTTCATGTTTGTATTGTAATGTTTCGTATATGCACATGCATTCCATTGTTCCGCATGTGTTTAAATTCGCCTCTTCTTATTTCTTCTCTTTGGAAATCATTTTCGGCAAAAACCCTTACTTCAGTTAAGCTTTACATTACTGCTTTAAATTCCTATATCCTCTTGTCCTTTAATTATTTGTATACCTAAGTTCATTATGTAAAGTTCATGTTTGTATCATAATGTTTCGTATAGGCACAGATATTCCGTTGTTCCGCATGTGTTTCCGATATGTCCCAATTTTATTGTTCACTATCCTTTTGTACTCTGATATTTGTTGGATAAATGTGAACCTTTGCTAGAAATAGTAAAGGGAGTTATGCTTAGAGATCATGATGCTTTGTCGGCCCCCTATGACTTTACTCATACGTGGGTGGATGGAGTGCCCAAACGTGGGAGACTTATGTTTAGTGGTCATTCAGAAATGGATGTACCATATTATGTTATGGTCTCACTTCACCTTCTATGTGTTTGACATGATATCCAAAGCTTTGGCTATGTATGCATGCTTTGGGTAAGAATGAAATGAATATAACGTCATGTAACATTTGAGCTTCTATTCATGTTTTATTCTTTGATATATTCTGAAATGTATATATGTCTTTGTTATGCCTTGAAAAATACCATATGCTATCGACATGCTCCTTATGCCAATGATATGCTCCAATTACCTTTCCTCGATTATATGAACAAAACATACTTCAAACGAAACGACATTATAATTCTGCATTCAAACAACACATGCTTTTGTTTCATCTTGTATCTCTACTTTGTATTTTTGATACCTTATTTTTTTGAAAACTGTTCTCTTTGCTATGGATATGTTAGTCATATGCTGAGCATTATATGCTCACCTCGTTGCTATATAATTTTTTTAGGATAGCTTATCACTCACTAAAATGTGTAAATTGGGTTGAGGTAGTGGAAAGCTAGAAAATTTTGGGGCAAATATTTCGTACTTGATAGGTTGATGTTGTATAAGTTCTTTTTGTGTGTAATGAAATATCAATGACAAATCTAGATTCATGTATCTTATAAATATTTAGAAAGTACCTCTTATGTTGGGATTTTGGGAATGTTAAGTTTAAATTGTGTAATGATATAAATATGTAGTACATGTTGGTTTTGTGATTGTATAGATTGCCACGCTTATAGATTTATGATGTAGTTATGGTTTAGTTGAGTTGGCTTTGGATTTTGTGAATCATTAAGTGATATGATAGTATGATTATAAACTGCATAGGTTTTATAAATTATAGATTATAGAGGTGAATTTGACTGAATGTTTCTTAGTGTCCTCAAATGTTAGTTTGGATCCTAGATTGTTTGTTAAATTCTAATATTATCAATTTTGAGTTAGGTTCACACCTCCTGAATGAGAATTAAATTTAGGGGGTGTGACACAAGTGTGGTATTCTATACAATCATAAAAACCAATGTTTACCACATGTTCATATCATTATACAAATTTATTTAACATTCCAAAATCCTAAACATGAGAGGTTCTTTAAACTTTTACAAAACTCATAAGTTCATATTTACCATCAACATTCCATTTGACACCTAGTGTACTTATACAACAAAAACATATCATCCACTAAAGGTTTGCCCAAAGTCTTCTGGCTTTCCATTATCGTAGCTCAATTTAAACATTCTAGCGTGCGATAAGCTATCCTGAAAAATTTATATAGCAACGGGGTGAGCACATAGAGCTCAACAAACGACTAACATATCAATGATGAAAAAAGATAGTTTCAAAGCAAATAAGGTACCAAATACAAGGCAGGGATACAAGAGTTCATAGATATACACTCAACGAATGTAGAATTACAACATCATTTCATTTGATGTATGTTTTGTTCATAACAAGAGAGTAAAGACTAATTGGAGCAAATCACTGACGTAATAAAACATTTCGGAACATATCAAAGGCTGATGAAATGCTTCGGAACATATCAATAGCAGATGAAGCATTTCCGAGTATATCGATTCATGTGGTATTCTATACAATTACAAAAACCAATGTTTACCACATGCTCATATCATTACACAAATTTACTTAACACTCCAAAATCCTAAACATGAGAGGTTCTTTAAACTTTTACAAAACTCATAAGTTCATATTTACCATCAACATTCCATTTGACACCTAGTGTACTTATACAACAAAAACATATCATCCACTAAAGGTTTGCCCAAAGTCTTCTGGCTTTCCATTATCGTAGCTCAATTTAAACATTCTAGCGTGCGATAAGCTATCCTGAAAAATTTATATAGCAACGGGGTGAGCACATAGAGCTCAACAAACGACTAACATATCAATGATGAAAAAAGATAGTTTCAAAGCAAATAAGGTACCAAATACAAGGCAGGGATACAAGAGTTCATAGATATACACTCAACGAATGTAGAATTACAACATCATTTCATTTGATGTATGTTTTGTTCATAACAAGAGAGTAAAGACTAATTGGAGCAAATCACTGACGTAATAAAACATTTCGGAACATATCAAAGGCTGATGAAATGCTTCGGAACATATCAATAGCAGATGAAGCATTTCCGAGTATATCGATTCATGTGGTATTCTATACAATTACAAAAACCAATGTTTACCACATGCTCATATCATTACACAAATTTACTTAACACTCCAAAATCCTAAACATGAGAGGTTCTTTAAACTTTTACAAAACTCATAAGTTCAAATTTACCATCAAACATTCCAATAGACACCAAGTGTACTTATACAATAAAAATATATCATCCACTAAAGGTTTGCCTCAAAATCTTCTAGCTTTCCATAACCTCAGCCCAATTTAAATATTTTAGCGAGCGATAAGCTATTCTGAAAATTTTATATAGCAATGGGGTGAGCACATAAAGCTCAGCAAGTGACTAATATATCCATGGTGAAAGAGGACAGTTTTAAAATAAATAAGATAACAAATATAAGGCAGGGAGACAAAAGTTCATAGATAGTCACTCAACGAATGCAGAATTACGTTGTCATTTCATTTGAAGCATGTTTTGTTCAAAATAAGGGAGTAAAGACTAATTGGAGCAAATCGTTGACATAAGGAGCATTTCGAGGCATATGAATGGCGTATGAAATATTTTGGAACATATCAATGTTGTAAGAAATATTTTGGATCATATCAATGGCAGATGAAATATTTCAAAGCATATCAATGGCGTATGAAATGTTTCAGAATATATCAATGTCATATAAAACATTTCGGAGTATATCAATGACATATGAAACATTTTGGAACATATCAATGGTGTATCAAATGTTTCGGAACATATCAATGGCATATGAAGCATTTTAGAGTATATCAATGGCGGATGAAATATTTTGAAACATATCAATGGCATATGAAGCATTTCGGAGTATATCAATGGCATAGAAAGCATTTCAGAGCATATCAATAAAGTATGAAACGTTACGAAGCATATCAATGGCATATGAAGCATTTCAAAGCATATTAAGGATGTATGAAATGTTTCAGAGCATATCAATAACAAATGAAACATTTCAGAACATATCAATGGCGGATGAAACATTATGGAACATATCAATGGAGTATGAAATGTTTCAGAATATATCAATGGTATATAAAGCATTTTGGAATATTTCAATGTCTTATGAAACATGTTGGAGCATATCAATAATAAATGAAACATTTCGGAGCATATAGCATTTTGGAACATATCAAAGAACAAATACGAAATCGAAGCTCAACGTCGCATTTGACGTTGCATACATTTCATTCTTATCCAAAGCACATATAGAAGCACATAACTAATGCTTTGGATATCATATCAAACACATAGATGAAGTGGGATCATAACATAATATGGTCCATCCATTTCTGAATGAGCATCGCAGGCTCTAAGCACATACCCTTTACCATTTCTTTCAAAGGTCCAAATAATCTCTTTACTATTTCTAGCAAAGGTTCACATTATCCCACAAACACCAGAGTACAAAAGGGTATTATGAACAATTAAATTAGGACATATCGAAAGCACATGCGGAACAACGGAATGCATGTGCCTATACGAAACATTACGATACAAACATGAACTTTATATAATATATTTAGGTATATAAATAATTGAAGGACAAGAGTATACAGGAAATCAAAGCAATAATGTAAAGCTCAATTAAAGTAAGGATGTTGGCTGAAATCAATTCCCAAAGAGACGAAACAAGAATAGGTAAAATCGATCAAAGCTCGATTTTGACAGAATTTGAGAGGCATATTGTATGAATTATTTGGATAACCAGTTATGCTACAAATTGTATAAAATTAATATCATTCGAAAGATGTATCAATCTAGTTTTAGACAACTAAAGTTTTGTATGAATAGGAGTTTCCAACAAAGATTTATAAATAATTTAGTAACCAAAGGTCAGAGAACATTATCTCTATTTTACAGAATTTATAGAGCTAATTAGAATAGATTCAATAGACATTTATGCTCCAAATCCTTCAAATCCAATATGCTTAGAAAGATTTATGAGTCTAGTTTCTAATAAATTATGTTTCATATTAATCAAAGTATTTAACATAGAGTTATAATTAAGGGAGTACTGAAAGGTCAAAACCGACAGTCTCTATTTTACAGATTTTATAGGGTCAATTGAAATAATAGTTTTGATATGTAAATAGACTCCAAATTTATCAATCTTCGTATCAAATGAAAGATCTCTAAGTCTAGTTTCGGATGAATTTTTTGAATCTCAGATTTTGGTGATGAAGTCAATTATAGATTGTTTAATCTAATCTATATGTTGAGAAAAGTGTGTAGGATTAACTACGATAGTAGTAAGACATAAAGCAGATGCTGCCAGAGTCAAGATCGAGATCTCATTAGGAGTTCGAGAGTTTGTTAGAAGTCCAGACGTTCATCAGAAGTTCTGCCGGAACCAACCGAGAAGTCCAAGAGCTTGCCAAAGAAGTATGTCGAAACTTGCTAAGAAAATCATCGTAAAGCACAAGAGCTTGCCGGGAGTCCGCCGGAGCATTGACGAGAGTTCATTGGATGTTCACCAGAAGTACGCTGGAAGCTCGCCGAAAGAGCAATTGATGCACCGGAACAAAAGTACTATGATTAAGTCTTAGCTATCGTAGTTAGAGTGTAAATTAAGTTAGGATTGGGAGGTAATCCCACTAATATAATTAGGGGCCAATTGAACCCTTAATAGGCCTGAATTGGGCCAAGTGGAGTAGCCCATTCAGCCCCTGAATTCTTGGCCAGTGGTGGCACCACCTAGGAGACTCGGTCTCTCAAGAATTCTGGGCAGTGGTACTGCCCCTATCAGGTAGTGGTACCGCCGATTGTTAATACCGCCAGCGATGGTACCGCCCTTGTCAAGCAGTGGTACCGCTAGAGCTCGGTCTCTGAGATCCGTCAAGCGGTCATACCGCCCAAACTGGGTCGTGGTATCGTCCAATGTTAGGCGATAGGTGGTAGTACCGCCCAATAATGGTGATGATACCGCTAGGACCCCGAAAATCCGAGATTAGACACTTTTTGGCTTCAATTTTGAAGTCTTTGGGGCCTATAAAAACCCCACCCTTTTCTACATGAAAGGGCACAAAACCTATTAGAATAATCTTAAGTTCTTGAGCATTAAAGTATTGTAAAAGTAAAGAGTTCTCCTCCTTCATCTCTTAGCATTGTAACCATCCAAGAAAGAGGAGTGAGACTTAAAAGGGTTGTCTCTTAAGCCCAGCAAAAGGAGAAAGAGCTGTAAAAGGTAGTTGGACTTTGCCTATTGAAGGAAGGCCTTTAGTGGACGCCGGAGACCTCGTCGGAGGAGGAACTCGAAAGTGGATGTAGGTCACATTGACCGAAACACTCTAAAACTCGGTTTGCATTTACTTTGTGTAATTTACTTTACTGTAAACCTCCTTAATCTTCTCTTGCATTTTTACGAAAGCTTTTAAATTCAACTTCTCTTCGAAACTGATTGAATTGAAACCATTTTCGTTGGAATCGGTTTTAAACAAAACAAACAATTTTCTCAAATCATGAAAGTTTTCAGCTGCACTAATTCACCCCCCCTCTTAGTGCTGCTCTTGATCCTAACAATTGGTATCAGAGTAAGGTTCACTCTCATTTGGTTTTAAACCCAGGAGAGATGGCATTTGCCGACAACCTAGAGGGCCATTCAATTACACGTCTGCCCATATTTAATGGGACGAATTACACATATTGGAAGACTAGAATGAGGATCTTCCTAATTTCAATGGATTTTAAATTATGAAATATTGTAGAGAATGGATTTCAAAAGTCTTCTCTTCCAATGAACAATTGGAATGAGTTGGAGAAGAAGACTTTCGCTTTAAACACAAAGGCTATGGATGCCTTGTTTTCTGCATTAGATAAAAATGAGTTTAATCGAGTATCGATTTGTGAAATAGCTTTTGACATTTGGCACATACTCGAAGTGACTGATGAAGGCACTAGTAGAGTGAAGGAGTCAAAAATTAACCTTTTAGTGCATTCTTATGAGTTGTTTTGAATGAAATCGAGTGAGACCATTAGAGACATGTACATCTGATTTATGGATGTCGTCAATGGTATAAAAGGACTTGGTAAAGGTTTCTCAGATTTTGAACTTGTTAATAAGATTTTAAGATCCCTACCTAAAATTTGGGACCCTAAAGTAATGACCATTCAAGAGGCAAAAGATCTAAATAATTTTCCTCTTGAAGAACTAATTGGGTCACTAATGACCTATGAAATGATATGTAAGCTCATGAAGAGCTTGAGGATACCCTTCTAAAGAATAAGAAGGATATAGTCCTGAGAACACAAGAAGACCACTTAAAAGAAAACTCAAGTGATGAGGACCTTGATGAAGACTTTGCACTATTAACAAGAAAATTCAAAATTTTTATAAAAATAAATAAATTCAAAAATGATATTAAAAATAAATTTGAATTAAAGAAAGAATAAGTGATATGCTATGAATGCAAGAAGCCAGGATACTTCAAGAGTAAACGTCCCTAAGCAAAGAGGAGGCATCCAAAGAAGAAAGCGCTCAAAGCTACATGGGAAGACTCAAGTGCTTCCGAAAAAGAGGAGCCAACCAACACCGAGCAAGTTGCTCGCTATGTGCTAATGGCCATTGGAGATGAGGTAACAAGTTCAATAGATGCAAATTTAACTTTCAATGAGCTTTCAAGTGCTTTTCATGAATTATTTGATGAATGTAGAATTTTGAGTAAAAGGTACAATTCTTTGAAAAAGGAACATGCTTCTCTTATTAGCAATTTTGATACAGTAAAGATTGAACATGAAAATAGCTTAGCTCCCTGTACAAAATACCATGATTTAGAAATACTTCAAAAGGAAAACTTGCTACTTAAAGATACCTTGAAGAAATTTGAGGTTGGTAGCAAGTCCTTGAACATTATCCTTGCCAACAAGGGTCACGTTCATAGGAAAGGCGAAATCGGATTTGTGAGTAGCTCTCATCAAAATCCAACTACCTTTATTAAAGGCCCTACCTTTCATGTATCACCTCACACTAAATGCAACTTTTGTTGCAAACATGGACATGTTGCGTACAAATGTCCATTCAAGAAATATAGTCCACATAAATTGATTTGGGTTCCTAAAAGAACCTCAAATGACTCAATGTAACATGATAAGTTATGTAGATCGATTTTTGAGGTACCCAAGATCAAATGGGTACCTAAAAATCATCTCTTTTTGTAAAAAATGTACTATCATAAGCTAGGAGCAAGAGATGATACTTTGATTTTGGATGCTTAAGGCTTATGACCAAAGATCCAAAAATAACTCATAAAGCTCTCTAGCCAAAAAAATAAAAAGGGGATCATAAGAATTAAAACTGTTAGTTACAAAATGATACTTATAAGATCATGATGCAATAATTATTTGAAGTCTTGTGTGATAAACACTAGATCTTGATCTCTCAAATATAAAAACTCTTATGCATAAGTTCCCTTTCTAACTTCTTCCGGATTTCTAAAATTCTAGGATACCCTCCTAAATTCTTTCTTGGATCGAATTATATCTTACAAAATCATGAATCTGTGTTTGGACCTTCTTTGGATCACTCACATGAATCATGATCTTATAGTGTGCGCAATGAGTCATATGCATTTTTCCATACAAGTTTTTATGATGCTCGCGTATAAATTTTATATGATGAATCATGAATTTATTGTATGCATACGAGTTCTATATAATATTTGAGTATGGCATGCATTTTATATGATTAATCATGAATGTACAATCTTTAATACGAATCTTCTCCTTTTATGATGCAAACTTTATACGATGAAGTAAATGAGGTTGTGTGCTTCGCAACAATAAACATCTTGCAAAATTGGAATCACCTATGATAGGACCACACACCAATGTGAGCAATACTCACTGCTCATAGGCGGTGGCACCGCCCAGCTAGCGGTGCCACCGCCCGTAACCTCTGCCCTATAAAAAGACACTTAGGGCTGGCAGTAGAACCAACCCCAAGCCCTTCCTCACACCTCTAAACACCTCTCCACCCCTCATTCTTCTTGATCCACCTCTAGAAACTCAAGGAAACCCTCCTCTTCTTCAAATTCAAGGATCAATCTCAACCTCTCAAGAAGATTACTACAAAGGTAATTCTCAAACCTCTTCTCTCAATTTATTAATAGATCTTGCCTCTTATGTGTAATTCTCAACATTTATGTGTTTAGACTCATATCTTCTAGAAGATCATCTAGGGATAAAGGGAAGAGGAGATTAGATGAAAATTATGACTCCCTACTTTTCAATTCTAATCAAAATACCCTAAAATTTTCATCAATAGAGTTTAGACATGTTCATAAGGGTAAATATGTTGATTTAGAAGAATTAATTGATTTGGAACCTATTCAATGGTTTGCTAATCTAGACATTCTCCCAATATTTCAAATTAGTGAACCTATTTACCCTAGACTTGTTAGGCTATTCTACAATAATTTACATGTAGATGAAGAATGAAGAAGAAAGGGTATCTACCTATCTAGTATGACAGCACATACCCATTATAGATAGATCAATTTGCAACATCATAGGAATTCTGGTAAAAAAAAGAGGGTGTTATTTTAAAGGACAATGGGATGATGAAACAGTTGGGACTACTTACATTGATGCCTTACGAACAATTTTTTGCAATCCTAACTTAACAATTCTTCCAAAAAGCTGTGAACATTTACTACCTTTAAGCACCAAAATGCTTCATCATATTCTGATAAGTATCATTCTCCCAAAGCAATATCATCATGATAAAGTAAGCCAAATGGAACTATGTACCATGTATTGGATTATGAAGGGACATAACAATTATTTTGGTTACCTAATCCAACAAAACATGATTGAAATATTAAAAAGGGACATGATGCTTCCATATGGTGGCTTAATCACAAGACTACTCTATGCCTATGATATTGACATTTCACCCGACGAAGAAGTTATAAAACTAAACAGATTTAGTATAATAAATAAAAATCTA
>LVTN01001100.1:37011-52216 GCA_001649415.1 Musa itinerans
CTTGTTTAGACATTTTAACTTTCCACCACCTGAATAAGCTGTGAATGTATTTGGGAAAAGTTGGACACAATTCCTCTTTGTTATGTTGTAATCCTATGTTGTTTACCTTAATGTTGTACACTTAAAATGCTACTCACTTTGATGATCGCAATGCTGTGCTTTTATGCTTAAAATGCTACTTACTTTGATAGTAAAATTCTGCGCTAACAATCTTGATGGTCAAATTCTAAGCTTACTTTAATGAATATATCACTCTAAGAATTAGATTTGATATATCTTTTGAATGGATAAATTCCTTGATATATTTAACTGTTGGTATCTATGACTTGATGTATTATTTAATAATCATTTGTGGAGTTAGGAATGTTAAATTGTCCGAATGCATGAATTTAATGTATATCTTTTCCGGACTATCTTTCACTTAATGTATCTTCTTGAATGGAGCTTTCATGAGATGATGTCATATCAAATTTACTTCATACCCTTGCTCCATTACTTTTGATACACTCAATCACTTTATGGATTTAATTGACAAATGCATCTCTCGGATTTATCACTTGTGAATTTTTATTGAGAAATAGATTTGATGTGATGCTCTTCTCATTATGAAGGCTTATTCATGGAATTTCTTTAATCCTTCATTTGATAATTCTTTCACATGAATTCTTTCTTAATGAAGGAAGAATTTCTATGATTTTTTTTATGAGTGAGGATTTAATTTCACATGAATATCTTGATACTTATAAAAATTGAAGCACGATTTAATGAAACTCTATTATCATTTTTGACTTGATTCAAATCATTTCACAAAGTTGGTTCTTAATGGATTTCCTCCTTCTATCCTTCTTCATGCAAAGTTTTGATGAAAAAAGGGGGAGAAGTTGATGGAAGCTATCTCTTTAATAACTATAACTTTTAATATTGAGAACTTTTGAAAGATACCATATCATGAATGCTTGAAATATGATTGGTATGAATTTTTACAATTTGAAATGTGGCATGAATTTTACCACACTTGAATTGTTGAATTGTTCTCCTTTTTGTTGATGACAAAGGGGGAGAAATAATACCAAAATTTGATAAATTGATGACAAATGTATGCAATGTATTTCATCATATATACTTGAAATATTTTCTTGATAAATTCCTTTCATAAGATATCTAGAGCTTAACTTGCAATTTTAAATTGGATATCTTGCCATAGAATGATGAATTGTTATCTTTGTCATCTTTAATATTTGAAATATCATACTTGAAAATGGATGTCATGCCTTGGCATCACATTTTCAGAATGTTAGATCATGATAGGAATCATGATGTGCATGTTGATAAGTTTAATGAACTTATCTTATCGGGTTGATTCTTGAATTCAAAGGCCTTGAATTCAAGAATGTCTTTTCTCAAGTATGACATATAGATAAAGGGAGTTATGATTAACTCCATCATTAATTGATTGTCATCATCAAAAAGGGGGAGATTGTTAAATCTCAGATTTTGATGATGGAGTCAATTGTAAATTGTTTAATCTAATCTATATGTTAAGAAAAGAGTGCAGGATTAACTATGATAGTAGTAAGACATAAAGCAAGTGTTGCCGGAGTCAAGATCGAGATCTTATTGGGAGTTCGAGAGTTTGTCGTATGTCCGGACGTTCGTTGAAAGTTCTGCCGGAACCAACCGAGAAGTCCAGGAGCTTGCCAAAGTAGCTTGTCGGAACTTGCCAAGAAGATCATTGTAAAGCCCAGGAGCTTACCGGGAGTCCGCCGGAGCATTACCGAGAGTTCGTCGGATGTTCACCGAAAGTACACCGGAAGCTAGCTAGAAGAGCAATTGACACACTAGAACAAGAAGTGCTATTATTAAGTCTTAGCTGTCATAGTTAAAGTGTAAATTAAGTTAGGATTAGGAGGTAATCCAACTAACTTAATTAGGGGCCAACTAGGCCCTTAACAGCATTGAATTGGGTCGAGTCGAGCAGCCCATTCAGCCCTTGAATTCCTGAGTAGTGGTGGCACCGCTTGGGAGACTCGGTATCCCAGGAATTCTAGGCAGTTGTACCACCCCTGTCAAGTGGTTGTACCACCCCTATCAAGCGGTGGTACCACCGACAGTTAATACTGCCAGCGGTGGTACCGCCAGAGCTCGATCTCCGAGCTCTGTAAAGCGGTGGTACCGCCCAGTGTCAGGTGACAGGTGGTAGTACTGCTCAATAATGGTGGTGGTATTGCTAGGACCTTGGAAATCCGGGATTAGACACTATTTGGCTCCAATTTTGAAGCCTTTGGGGCCTATAAAAACCCTACCCTTTTCTGCTTAAAAGGGCACAAAACCTATTAGCATAATCTTGAGTTCTTGAGCCATAAAGTATTGTAAAAGTAAAGAGTTCTCCTCTTTTATCTCTTAGCCTTGTAACCATCCAAGAAAGAGGAGTGAGACTTGTAAGGGTTGTCTCCAAAGCCCGGCAAAAGGAGAAAGAGCTGTAAAAGGTGGTTGACCTTCGCCTATTGAAGGAAGGCCTTTAGTGGACACCGGAGACCCCGTCGGAGGAGGAATCTGAAAGTGGATGTACGTCACATTGACCGAACCACTCTAAAACTCGGTTTGTATTTATTTTGTACAATTTACTTTGCTGCAAACCTCCTTAATCTTCTCTTGCATTTTTACTAAAGCTTTCATATTCAACTTCTCTCCGAAATAGATTGAATCGAAACTATTTTAATCAAAATTGGTTCTAAATGAAACGAACAATTTTATGAAATCGCGAAAGTTTTCCACTATACTAATTCACCCCCCCCCCCCCTCTTAGTGCTCTCAATTTAGTTTCTCCTAAATCCAAAATCTATACAGAATATTATGGCTAGAATAATACAGAAAGGTCAAATCTAAAAAAATTTCAGATTCACAGTTTTATTCCCAAACGATAGTAATATCAAGTATGAAGCCAAAATCTTCCAAAGTTTTCAGAATTAAGATAAAATCAGAGATCATGATTTCTTTAGGAAGGGGTTAGAACACTTGTCTTAGAAAAATTTGAGTCTCAAATGTGTGGAATTGATGCAAAATCTCAAGCCAAAGCAAAGTTTTTCTTCTGCTTCTTCTACTTCAATTCCTCTTCCCTTCTCCTCTCAAACCCACGTTGGTTGCAGCTCTTAAGTTTTATTTTAATCTCTCATCTAATTACTTAGGTTTGGCTAATACAAGGATTGTAAGATGGCAAGTATGTATTAAAGAAGCTTATGTGTCATCCTTAGAACAAGTATAGGTGGCACCAACCTTAGGTTAGCTAGTGACACATATCCACCATTTTTTTTTTTTAAACCTAATATGAATCTTTCATAAATCATATCATATTTCTAATATTTATATTTAGGTCCCTACATTACAAATAGGCCCTTACAAAATTTTTAAAAATGAGAGATGTTACACTACCACAACCGATGACCGATTGTGCTATATCTGGAACCTCCAGACCCATAATTCCGGTATCAATAAGTGGAGTACTCATATAGGACATCCTTGGTTTCTCAAGTCTAAGGACCGATATATTACTAGGACCATGGAATCACTATCTGATAAGAAGACATCATCAACCATCCAACATTCCATAAGCGGATGAATTAGTGAACTCATTCTCCAATGAGCATTTGTATTGTATCCCTAGTATCCCCACATGAGCAGCTATGAGACCAACTGAATCCATCATATGGATGGGTATACAGCACACTAGTCTGTCTATATGGTTATCTCGATGTCCCTCTAGAGTAACCAATGATCGGGATTATTTAGGATCTATGTTTAAAGGTGAATCGGTCTTATTATCGTGATTTCATCACGATCCGATTCCCAATAGACAGATCCATGGACATCACAATATATTCAAGCAACAAGTAATATAAAGTGATATAATAGTAAATAATAATAATAAGTAAAAAGACTATGTGTCAAGTCACATATGTCATCACTCATGTAATTGGCTTGTAGGACACCTATGACTAGCAATATCCCTCTTGACCTAAAACAAATCACCTATGTTTCTGATCCCCATCAAACCCTTATGATGCTTAGATAATCTGAGACAATGGCTTTGTTTGTGGATCTACAATGTTAAATTCGAATGGAATGCTTTTCACTACTATATCTCCTCGGGCTATGATTTCTCTAATAAGTTGGAACCTCCTCCAAACACTTCTAATAAGACTTGTGTTTCCTCACTTGAGCAATCACCCCGTTGTTGTCGTAATATAAGGGAATCAGCTTCTCACTTTCCGGCACGACTCCTAGATCTATGATGAACTTCTTTATTTAGACTAGCTCCTTTGCTTCCTTTGTTGTAGTAATGTACTTCGCCTCTATGGTCGAGTTAGTAGTAGTATCTTGCTTAGAACTCTTCCAACAGACTGCTCCTCTATTTAGGGTGTACACATACCTCGAATTTGACTTGTTATAATCGACATTGGATTGGAAACTTGAGTTTGTATAGCGTTCAACCCTGAGGCTACTACCTCCATATACTAGTAAAAGATTCTTAGTCCTTCTCAAGTACTTAAGGATACAATTTACTGCTTTTTAGTGCTTAAAGACTAGATTTGCCTGATATCTACTCGTGACACTTAGAGCATACGCTATATCAAGCCTGGTACATAGCATGGTATACTTGATAAACCCTATCACTGTGGCATAAGATATCTATCCATGTTTGCCCTTTCTTCAGGAGTCTTTGGGGACATACTCCTAGAAAGCGATATCAAATATCTCATCGATATGAGACCTCTCTTAGAATTTTCCATGCCAAACCTTTTAACAATGGTATCTATGTACTTAGATTGGGACAAGCCAAGTATCCTCTTGGATCTATCTCTATAAATCTGAATCCCCAAGATATAGGATGCTTCTCCTATGTCATTCATGGAGAAGTGTCTAGATAACCAAGCCTTTACTATGGATAGCATTCCTACATCATTCCCAATGATTAGGATATCATCCACAAATAATACCAAGAAGGTGATAGCGCTCCCACTTACCTTCCTATATACATAAGGCTCATCTTCGTTCTTAACGAAATTATAAGATTTGATTACCTTATCAAATCTTTTGTTCCAACTTCTGGAAGCTTGCTTTAGCCCATAAATGGACCTAAGCAACCTACACACCTTATATAGGCAATCCTTGGACACTCTCAAGTTGTTTTATATACACCTCCTCGAGATTACCATTGAGGAATGTAGTTTTCATATCCATCTGTCAGATCTCATAATCATAGTATACTATAATAACAAATAGAATTTAGATGGATTTTAGTATGACTACGGGTGGGAAGGCTTCGTTATAGTCAACACCATGCCTTTGACGATACCCCTTAGCCACTAGTCTTGCTTTATAGGTCTCTATATTTTCATTTACTCCAATCTTCTTCTTGAAGATCCACTTTCAACCGATGGGTACAATACCCTCGGGTGCATTAACTAGGTTCCAAACCTTATTGGAGTATATAGGATCCATCTCAGAATTTATGGCTTTTTGCCATTTCCCAGAGTCTATACTCATAATAGTCTCCTCGTAGGTTTGAGGATCAATATCCTTAACATCATCTCCTCTAATATGTCCCACATATCTTTTAGGAGGATGGAATACTCTGTTGAACCTACATAAAGTCAGAACTTATATGCTAGGTACTTGAATAGACTCAGGCTATAGAGTGGTGCTTGAGTTAGGTTCTCCAACCTCGCTCAACTCTATCAAGCTCCCACTATCTCCGCCATAAATGTGTTCCTTCTCAAGGAACACCGCTCTCTTGGTTACAATGACCTTTTGGTCCTCGGGATGATAGAAATAATACCCATAAGTTTCTTTGGGGTATCCCACAAACTTGCATTGCTCCATCCTCGATTCCAACTTATCGGGGTTGTATCTTTTAATGTGGGCACGACAGCCCCAAATCTTAATAATCTTAAGATTAAGCTTCTTCCATTTTTATGTCTCATATGGTGTAGACACTACAGATTTAGTTAGAACTCCGTTAAAAAGGTAAGCTGCGGTCTCTAGGATGTCTCCCCAAAATGAGATGGATAGGTCAACTAAACTCATCATGGACCGCACCATGTCTAACAGTATACGATTCCTCTTTTCGTAAACACCATTGAGCTAAGGTATATAAGGTATCCATTGGGATAGAATCCCATAGTCCTTGAGGAACTAGGTGAACTCTATACTCAGGTATTCACCTCCTCGATCTAATCGAAGAGTTTTAATACTCTTTTTAATCTAGTTCTCCACTTTGTTCTTATACTCTCTAAATTTATCAAAGGCCTTGGACTTGTACTTCATCAAATACACATGTCTATACCTTGAGAAATTATCAGTAAAAGTAATAAAGCATGAGTAACCACCTATGGGGGGGTGAATTAGTGCAGTGAAAAAATTACGTCAGTTTAAAAATCTTCATACGATAAAAACTGATTTCAACGAAAACCATTTGTTTGACTCATATAAGTTTGGAAGTGAATAGAGATTAGGGGATTGGATAGCTTGCAATGAAGTAACATAGAATGCAGTAAAGATAATAAGTAGTAAGGAAAGAACACACTGGAATTTATAATGGTTTGGTCGTAGTGACCAACATCCACTTCCGATTCCTACTCCATTGAGGTCACCGGCATCCACTAAAGGTCTTCATTCAATAGGCAAAGACCAACCACCTCTTTACAGCACTTTCTCCTTTTCACGGGTTTAGGAGATAACCCTTACATGTCACTCTTTTATAAGTATTCCTGCACATACCTCCCTTACGACTAACTCTAAGCACTAGGAGGAGGGAACTCAAAGTTTTGGCAGAGTTTACTCAGTTTTTTTCTCAAGAATTCTTGCTCCTTTCTTGCTACCCAAGTGGGGTATTTATAGGCCCCAAATGGTCTAAAAAATGGAGCCAAAAATTTAAATTTTCGGGTCTTCCGGGTACGAGTGGTATCACAACCTGCACTAGGTGGTACCATCACCTGTAGCTTGACACTTGGTGATACCACTGCCCAGTTTGGCGGTATCACCGCCTGACAGCCTCAGAGACCGGGTTTTTTGAGTTTTCTAACTTATAGGCGGTTCCACCACTTGTTCTAGTGATGGCAGCGCTTGACCCAACTTTTGGGTCACTAAATGGGCCTCCTAATGAGCCCAAATCAATCCCAATTAAGGCCCAATTGGCCCCTAATTAAGTTAACATGATTACACCAAAAGCTAACTCAATTAACCCCCTAAACTACTTCAATCTTAGACAAATGATCACAAAGCATGAATCCTTTGTTTAGCATGTCTTTAGTTCATCGATGCCTCTTCCGATTCTTCGGCACATTCCGTCCTCTCTTATAGCCTATTACCTAATCGGCCAGTTGACCTCCACAACTCCAATTTCCTTAGCACAATTTTTGCTCTTTTTAGCTTGATGCCCAAACCCATGGCCCAAAACCTTCTGCCGATACGTCGACCGATCCTCTAGCTCGACGTTTAATCTTTTGACATGTTCTACTTCGGCCTAACATGATTCTTCCTGCTTTAATCAATTTGTCTCTCCTTGATTGAAGCTAGTCCTGCGTCACTCAAAATGTAGATTTGATCACAAACTCATCAATTGATTTCATCATCAAAATCCAAGATTCAATAATCTCTCCCTTTTTGATGATGACAACCAATTAATGACGGAGTTAACCTTAACCCCTCCTATCAATATGCCATATTGATAGGACTCTTGAATTGAAAAATCCAAGCAACATGTCATCATAAAATCATGCATAATCAAATTTTCAATACATCATTCCATGCATGATCATCATTATAACTTATCCCCCTTTGTCATCAATAAAAAGGAGAAGTGCAACTAGCAAGTTTTTGATATATAATTTCAAATCATTGCATTATAATCTCAAGTTTTATCATCACGCAAGCTAGCAAAATTTTATATCATTTTACAACATACAAGCTAACAACAATTTTGAGTTTTACAAGTTTGTAAATTTTACTATATGTGCAAGTTAGTATGTTTGCTTTTTTTTATGCTATTAAAACTAGCAAGTTTTTGAAAAAATAATGCAAGATAGTAAATAGCAAGTTTAGAACATGCAAGCTAGCAAGTTTTTTATATATGAAAGTTGGCAAAATTTTTACATATTTTGAGATGAGCAAGATAGCTTATTTTTGCATCTTCTTGAAATGTGTAAGTTAGCAAGCATTGCTTCTCTTGATATTTGTAAGATAGTACTTCTTGCTTCTCTTTTGAGATGAGCAAGCTAGCAAGAATTGCCTCTCTTTGCGATGTGCAAGTTGGCAATTTTTCTCCCCATTTGTCATTATAAAAAAGAATGGAAGAATACAATATTGTAATTCTTTTCCCTTTACATCAATTTTTAAATCATGATAAAATTAAAGTATCATTCTTGTTTCAATATGTTTGTGCATAATTATAGTTTAAAATTAAAACATGCACAATTTCAAAACCTTACATTTCATCCTTACTTCATGTCTGATACCAAAAATAAATCAATCATCACTTTGGGCATATCATACATGATACTTAAGCATTCATGATACATTATTTTGGGCATAACAATCATGATAATAATTTTTGTTAAGCATTTATCACTTCATGCATTAAATCAACATTTTAATCATGATACCAAACGTTCATCATTTTCCCATGCATAATCAAAATTTCTCATTTGTATGCATCAACATAATATCATGAGTATTTCATGCATAATTTCATATCATCACATGAAGAATATCAAAAAAAATTAATTGGGTGATGAGATATATACTTCTTGAATACAAGTTGTGAACTAAATAGCGAAAAGAAGAATCATAGTAAATGATCTTGATTGATAAAAAAAATTTCATGTTATAATTCCAAGAATTCACAAGAAAAATCATGATTTATTTGACAAAACAATTATCAATTTATGCATTTGAATAAATATTTTTAAACTATCATCATTTCAACTTATCATGCATAATTTCAAAAAGTAAAATCATTAAACATTATACAAATATTTATTTTCAAAACATTCATCATTATTTTCAACTCATTCAATTTGTCAAATCAACACAAAGTCACTTTCAAGAGATTCAAAATGAAATAAAGAGATTTCTCAATCTCTTGAAATGTAAGTGATTTCCTTTCTCCCCTTAGTCATTGTAAATAAGAAAGAAGAAGAGGAGAATAATACATAACAAGACCCAAGTCATAAATTATCAAGTTGTCAAGTTGCATATCATGGTTTATTAGGACAAGTCTCCTTTTTAATGAATAATAAAAAGAATCGTAGGAGAACAAAATATGAAAAATCTTGACACATCATAAATCTTAATTCATCAAATGAAAGAATCAAGATTCGTTTGATTCATAGAAAGGAAAAATCTCTTCTTTAGGATTAATCATGATTTGTTTGGATGAATGTTCTCTTAAAAGAGTGAATCATACAAGAATCAAGAAAAACATTTCATATAAAATGCATCTCAAGTCGTAAATATCGATAAATGATTCGATGGGATATATCATCTCATTATTAAAATGAATCATGCGAAAAAAAATCCAAAGTCATCATCAAAATCATTTTTTGAAAAATTCAATCAAAGCAATGTAGATAGATTCCTATAAGAAAAATTAGCTAAAGTTCTTTTAGTTCTAAATTTTGTGATTGATTTTATACTCTAGTCTTTCATACAAAAGCCATAAATCACAAAAATCATCATGCATAATTTCAAAATATAAACTCATTTAGCATGATTTCAAACCATCATTAAATATAAAGCATCTTCAATCAAAATCGAATAGCAATTCAGAAATCAGTAAGACAAACATTCATAAGATTTATTAGGTGTACAAGTATTAGATTTAAATCTAACATTTTGTTCCTTTATCATAAAACATGTAATTTTCATAATCAATTTATATATATATATATAATTTTTCTAAACTAATTAAAAATAACTCATGAAATGCATCAAGTTATTTCAAAATAAGGTAAATACATTTCGGGTGAGTTACATATCTCATTGTGAAAGGCCACCTCGTCTTTGTTGGTTTGCTCCTCATTTTCGGATGCTCTCGATTCATCCTATAGCAACTTCTTCTTCAGTTTTATATACTTATCTTTGGAGTGGCCTAGCTTCTTACATTGATAACAAGTAGTTGTGTTCTTTTTAAGTTTATTTTTATTTTTTGATTCTTGTTTCATGAACTTTTTAAACTTTATTGTTAAGAGTTTAAAGTCATCACTTGAGCTTTCGCTCGAGTGGTCTTCTTAACTTCTAAGTGTCAAATATTTTCTATACTTTGGAAAGTAGTTCTCAAATTCATCATGTTCATCATATGCCATACAACTTATTTAATAGGTCATTAAAGACCCAATAAGTTCTTCAAGAGTAAAGTTGTTTAGGTCCTTTACTTCTTGTATTGCTGTCGCTTTTGGATCCTAACTTTTTGGAAGGGATCTTAGTATTTTATTAATATATTCAAAATTAGAAAAATATTTACTAAGACTTTTTAAACTATTGATGACATATGTAAAATGGGTGTACATGTCAATAATAATTTCACTTGGTTTCATTCGAAATAATTCAAAATCATGCATCAAAAGATTAATCTTCGAATCTTTTACTCTACTAGTGCCTTCGTGTATAGTTTTAAGAGTGTACCAAATATCGAAAGCGGTTTCACAAATAGACACTCGATAGAACTTATCTTTATCTAAAGTGCAAAACGAGACATTCATAGCTTTGGCATTTAAAGAGAAAGTATTTTTCTCCAAATCATTCCAACTATTCATTGGAAGAGAAGACTTTTGAAATCCGTTCTCAATGATATTCTATAAATTGAAATCTAAATAAAGCAAGAAAACTCTCATTCGAGTTTTTCAATATGTGTAGTCCGTCCTATTGAACATGGGAGGACGAATAATAGAGTGACATTCTTGAAAGCTGAAAAGAGCCATTTCTCTTGGGTGCTAAACCAAACGAGAAATAATGTGGCTCTGATACTAACTGTTAGGATTGAGTCGACACTAAGAGGAGGGGTGAATTAGTGCAGTGAAAAAATTACGTCAGTTTAAAAATCTTCGTATGATAAAAACTAATTTCGATGAAAACCATTTGTTTGACTCGTATAAGTTTGCAAGTGAATAGAGAATATAGGATTGGATAGTTTGCAATGAAGTAAAGTAGAATGCTATAAAGAGAATAAGTTGTAAGGAAAGAACACACCGGAATTTATAGTGGTTCGGTCATAGTAACCTACACCCATTTCCAATTCCGCCTCCGTTGAGGTCACCGATGTCCACTAAAGGTTTTCCTTCAAAAGGTGAAGACCAACCACCTCTTTACAACACTTTCTCCTTTTCGCGGGTTTAGGAGATAACCCTTACAAGTCACTCTTTTATAAGTATTCTCTCACACACCTCTCTTAGTACTAACTCTAAGCCCTAGGAGGAGGGAACTCAAAGTTTTGGTAGAGTTTACTCAGTTTTTTCCTCAAGAATTCTTACTTCTTTCTTGCTGCCCAAGTGGGGAATTTATAGGCCCCAAATGGTTTAAAAAATGAAGCCAAAAATTTGAATTTTTTGGTCTTTCGGGCACGAGTGATACCACCGCCTACATTGGGCAATACCACTGCCTGCAGCTTGACATTGGGTGGTACCACCGCCTTGTATGGTGGTACCATCACCTGACACACTATCATTAGGCGATACCATCACCCAGTCTAGCGGTACCATAGCTTGACAGCCTCGGAGATCGGGTTTTTTGAGTTTTCCAACTTACAGGTGGTTCCACCGCTTGACCCAACTTTTAGGTCAATGAATAGGCCTCCCAATGAGCCCAAATCAGTCCCAATGGGCCTCTTAGTTAGTATGATTACACCAAAAGCTAACCCGATTAGCCCCCTAAACTACTTCGATATTAGACAAATGATTACAAAACATGAATCCTTTGTCCGGATGTCATTGGTTCATCGACACCTCATCCGATTCTTTGGCGCATCGTCCTCCCTTGCGGCCTATTGCCTAATCGGTCGGTTGACCTCCGCAATTCTGATTTCCTTGGCATAATTTTTACTCTTCTTGGCCCGATGCCCGAACCCATGGCCCGAAGACTTCTACCGATATGTCGATCAATCCTCTAGCTCGACATCTAATCTTCTGACATATTTCACTCCGGCCTAACTTGATTTTTCCTGCTTTAATCAATTTACCTCTCCTTGATCGAAGCTAGTCCTTCGTCACTCAAAACACAGATTATATCACAAACTCATCAATTGATTTTATCATCAAAATCCGAGATTCAACAAACATGGGTCCACATACATCACTATGTATGAGTTCTAACAGCTTAGTGGCTCTCTCTCCATTTCCACTAAATGGAGAGTTGGTCAGTTTTCAACGAAGGTAAGGCTCACAAGTTGCATATGACTTATAGTCGAATGGATCTAGATATCCATTCTTAACTTTTGAATCCTTCCTTCATGGATGTGACCTAGCCAACAATGCCACAAGTATGTACTATTCACCTTATCTTATTTCATTTTGGACACACTTACATTCATGATATGTGGAGTAGTGTCTAGTATAAACAAACCATTATGCAATGTTCCTCTCATTATTATCTCATCATCTAATAATATTGAACAACCATTGTTCTCAAAAACTAATTTATATCCTCTAACTATCAAATATGAAATGGAAATAATATTTTTTATAATAGACGAAATAAAATAGCTTGCTTCCAATATAATAATAGCTCCACCAAGCAGATGTAGGGCGACCTCGCCTATAGCTACTATAGCAACTTTTGCTCTATTGCCCGTCTTGAGGTCCATCTCGCCTCTCGCCAATCTCCTAGGTCTTGCTAGAACCTACAATGAATTACAAATATGATAAGCACTATCGGTATCGAATACTCATGTATTATCATAGGAGTCTGACAAATGGAGAATGATCATGAATGTACCTGAAGCTTCTCCAAGCTTCTGTTTCGCCCTTTCAAAATGTTACTCTTTGTAGTTCCTCTTCCAGTGCCCATCTTTACCGCAGTCGAAGCACTAGCCTTTGTCCTTTGTGGGTCTTTCTTAGCATCCTTTGCTTTACCTGATCTACTCTTGCCTTTGCCCTTCTTAAGGGACTTTTTTACTTTTCTTTTCTTTTTGGTCTCATAAATATAGAGAATTGGCTTCTCTTTCTTGATAGTGCTATCTACCCTCAATATATTGAGGAGCTCGAGGAGAGTCACCTCAAGCTTGTTTATATTAAAATTTATTATGAACTACAAAAAGGAATATGGTAGGGACTAAAGCATAAGATCCACATACAGGTTTTCCTTTAGGACCATTCCTAGACCTATGAGTTTTTTGTAGGGAAATCTAGGGGCGACATTACATATGCAGTGTAAGAACATAAAACAAAAAAACCACAAATCTCCCAATCAGTGTTCATCGTCATACATAGATTGGTGTGCAAAACCTACGATATAGAAAACCACGTGTGAGATAGTTGTGTTACCTAAGAATATCCTATATCCCTGAATCCTAATGGATTTGTTGAAGAGAATGAAGGAGGTCAAGCGTTCTCCTCTCTAGTGGTGATCTACATAGTAGGGCTACGATGACGCTACTCAAATCTCCATGCTTGCTATATATAAGGAGGAGAGGGGGAAAGGAGAATAAGAGGTGGCAACCAAGAAGCCCCAACTTATAGGCCTTTAGTTTTCTTCTATTTATAGAGGCCCCCAGTTAACCCTAATAGATCTTGCCCTATTGAGTACTAAATCTCAATCCAATTACCCAAGCTTCTTAGATTAGTGGGTCTCTATCCAATAATCTCTTATTAGCTCTTATTGGATCTCATCCATGGGATTTAATAATTCAGGGGCTTATTGGATATCCAATAAGATAGGAGCTCTAGGGGATATCTCATATTCGAACTTTTACTCATCACAACACCTACATATGTGTAACCCTCTAGAACTAATATCGAGCTGGCCGTGAGTCATACCTACTAAAACTCATTTTGGCTCAATGAATTATTATATCCATAATAATTCACTTGACTAATCAACTATGAACGTACTATGCCACTATGCCGTAGTCCCTAAATGATACAAGGGAATCCAATCCTTTGGACCTATTTATCCTTAGTTACCATACACCTATAGTCCCTCATCCATATAATATCTCAAAGACTATATACCAAGTATAATGCTGTTAGGCCTCTACGGTTTCTTCTCGAGTCTCACTCTAATCGGATTCTCTTAGATAACTCTTTCTCTCTCAATATAAATGACTTTGGCCAAGGATTTGTCTGAGCAAGAATACAGGATATTCCTCTCCTGATATCGAGAGTGGATAATCTTCTATGGATATTCAATAGCCCTCGTAAGGTTAGCTATCACTCCCGATGATTGATTGTGCTAGATTTAGAACCTTTTGATGTATAAGTCCGATATCAAAGAGTGGAGTACTCATACAGGACATCCTTGGTGTCTTAAGTCTAAGGACCAAATACACTACTAGGACTACAGAATCACTATCTGATAATAAGGCATCATCAACCATCTAGTATTCTGTGAGTGGATCAATCAGTAAACTCATTTTCCAATTAGCACCTATATTATATCCTTACTGTCCCCACACGAGCAGTTATGAGACTAGCTGCCTCTATCATATAGACGAGTATATAACACACTAGTTTCGTCTGGTTATCTTGATGTCCTTTTGAGTAACTTATGACTAGGATTATTTAGGGTATATATTTAAAGGTGAATTGGTCTTATTATCGTGATCTCATCACAATCCGATTCTCATTTTACAGATCCATAGATATCACAATACATATGCATATATGTAACAATCAATATAAAGTGATAAAATATCAAATAATAACAAGAATAAAGAATGTGTATCATGTCTCACATGCCATCACTCACCTGATTAGCTTGTAGGGCACCTATAACTAGCAATCTCCCACTTGAGTCATGGAGCGCAACATGTAACACCGAGGAAGAGTAGAGTCATCTATGTACTTCATATAGCGAGTATTTCATCCTTACTTGCCCCTTCCTCAAGCATAGGCATCTGTTAGGACTCTAGCTAGGAGAGTCCTAATTGAGAGGGACATTCATGTAAAACCTACCTAAGCCGACCCCTATTAAAGAGGTGAAGAGGCTGGCTAGGATT